>PVKB01007352.1:0-37345 GCA_004027205.1 Ctenodactylus gundi | reverse complement strand
GGGGGGGGGGGGGGGGGGACCGGACAGGTGACGTGGTCTGTCCGGTTCCAGTAACGAAGCTCAAGCTTTCACAGGCTAATCTAAAAGCCACATTTGCAAGTTTCATAGGCTCCTGATTTTTTTTTCCAAATAAAAACAATGTAAATATAGGGCTTACTTCCTACTTCTTCTGCAGGCAGACTGGTGCCATGGTTAAAGATGATTACAGAACTTGGAACCAGACAGCCCAAGTTAAACCCTGTGTTTACTAACCCACTAGCTGATGACTCTGGCTAAGTTACTTCTGCGACAAGCTGTAGGGTGACAGTAAGCATAAATTATTAGTGCTTAGGCTAGTACCTGGACCATACCACCTGCCATTCAATTTTAGCTTAAGCTGCACCAGCTGATGCAGAGCTGAAATCCCAGCACTCTGGGAAGGCGACAGAGGCAGGATCTCAACTTTGAGCCCAGCCTGGGCAACTTAGCAAGACTCTTTCTCGAATGGAGGTGGATGTAGCTCAGTATGAAGGCCCAGCCTCAGTGCCTAGTACCACACAACAAAACAAGAAAATATCAGCTTAAATCCTGTGTAATGTTTTGTACTTCAACTTTTTACTTTCATTCCGTTGTCTAAACATTTTTACTGCCTAGTTTTCAAACTGCCCAACAGCAAGAACCGGTCTCTAGAATACAGGTGCTCTAGGGATCGTTCATCCATTAACCAGCCCCAATACCAGTCAGCATTTTGTGTTGGTATCACCAAGAAAGCATTACATGCTTAATTTTATCACATAAGATATATTACCTTACCGCACATTCCTGATATCCCTCATCATCCAGAAAAACTTGACAAAAATTCAATACCCTGACAATTAGCTCTGGCTGCTGTGATGTTATTTTGCTGAGCTTTATTCTAAAATATTTCTATAATGAACATGCACTGATCTCATAGCTCTAATTAAAAAAACACTGTTGCCAGTTAGCAGGATTTAGTGACCACAAGCCACCTTTCCAAGGGGTCGCTGTGCTCTCATCTTTTGCCCAATCAATTTCAAAATTTTACCAGGGATCACTGTCGAGTTTCCATAATACCCTCAAGTCTACATGACCCAGAGCTTAATTCCTGACAAATCAGACATTTCTACCAGGAGAATCAGAATCGTAACCTGCATTCCAAATACCCCTAGAGGAACAGCACAGCAGTTAAAGTGCTTGCCTTGCAAGTGCAAGGCCCTGAGTTTGGTTCCCGGGCACTACATAAGCTGGGTTTGGTGGCTCACACCTGTAATCCCAGCACCAGGGAGGCTGCGGCAGACAGACTGCCGAGTCCAAGGCCAGCCTGGGCTACAGAGCGAGGCCCTGTAAGTAGTTAACAGGCTAGGACCTGAATTTAGACATGCGCCCGCTGCCCACCTCCTGCCATGCAGCTCAGCAGCTAACAGGCCACATACTGGTAGTGGTCTACTGCCTGGGAGGTGGGTATCACTACAAAAAAAAAAAAGGTGGGTCGTCACACCTGTAATCCCAGCGCTCTGAGAGGTTGGGGCAGGAAGACCACAGGTTCAGCAAGACCCTGTTTCAAAATAAAACAGTGTAAATGTGTGAATTGTGAATCACCAGGGTCCGTCCACACACAGCGCTGACTCACAAAATCCTGAAAGGTCGAGGAAAAGGAACTGTTATTCTTTAATCTGCTACCCTTTTAATCCGTGCTGTTTAAAAATTAGGATTTTGAGTTCGAGTCCAGCCTCGGCAACTTAGCAATCAAAAAAAATGGGCTGGCGATGTAGCTCAGTATGACAAGCCTGGGTTCCACCTTCAGTACCACCAAAAAAATAAATATGCCAGCCACTATTTCAATAAAAAAGGTAACAATCTGCTACCTGTGTGAACTTGGATAAATTATTAAACCTCTTAAACTCCTTTCCTTGCTGCGATAATGGGAGCAACTTCACTGGCTGAAGTCGGTGTTAAGGGATGTCATGTCAGCCAGCTACACGTGACATTTATATTGAAAAGAGAAAATACAAACATCTGTTTTCTCAAGATGAATCTGTGATATTTTAAATAAAACTAATGTTATGAGAAACATGATGCAAGCACTGAATTATATCCCAGGTCTCTATGCACAGGAAAAATTAGCCCCTTCGGGATGCGCGCTCTGTACTTGCCTCACATCCGGCTCACAGCAGGGCTGTCCTCCTGCTTGCTGACACACTTACCATTTAGGTAATTTAGTTTTCCGGCACGACTTCCAACTCGCCCCAGAGTCTGGTGTCGCACACTCAATGCCAACTGTCTCTTGACCTGGAGAGAATACAGAAAGAAATGAAAAGACAGGTGAAAATGAGTCACACTTCACACACGGCGCAGGGCTGCAGAGAGCACAGGGTAAAGATCTGGTCTGCATCGCAGATGTACACCAATAGAAACAAGAGGGGTCCGAGTCGCACCCCGGCCGTGAAGGAAAAGATGGCCGTGTCTCTCTCGGGGCAGAGGTGGCGGCTTTGGCTCGATATGCCTCTTTCTATCCAAGGATATGACCCACTAGGGCCAAGCTGCCTTTTCTTAAGTTAACAGGCCTCTGTGTTCCCAGGAAGTTGGAGCAACTTGTTCAATACCTTTGCCCTAAGGAAGAAAACCCCAACTTACAAAGGGCTGAGTCACGCAACTGCCTTAGGGGTAAAACCGAGATTCTACTAAAAATAAGCTGTTCTGAAAGTCTGGTAAGAAAAAAAAAATTTCTCTGCTATCCTGGGCACTGTTTTATAAGAGATATCATATGTTAGTACATTGATATGTTATTTCCACCTCATAAAAAGTCTTCCCTTCAGGAAGTCAAGTGATCGGGCTAAGGACTTGCAGCTCACTTGGCCCACAGCAGTGGGAACTCAAACCCGAGCCTGACTACAAAAGGCCCTGCACAACGCTGATTCAACACGCTGCCTTCCCCACTCCATCCTCAGAAGGGCCCTGGCAGCCCAGGATCCAGCACAACTGAAAGCGGCCTGTCTGCCAGAAAACTTACTCTCCAGTTTTACAACAGAGAGACTTAACAGCAGACAAGCCAACCCAACCCAACACCTCCCCACCACCAGGACCATCAGGGAAGATCAGCTCTGGAGGCCAGGGCAACTCCTCCTGCCTGGCCCCGTCTTGAGGAAGAACGGAAATGACAGCTTCTAGTTGGTGGTACCTTGCACAGTATCACATTCAAAAATCTGTTTCCTGTAAGCAGATCACCAACTCCCTCACTTGCACATCCTTGCAAATCACCTTCTGCCCACCCTTCTTCCTTCCTCACGGGATGCTGGTCCCTTCCACCTGAGTCTCCCACTTGCAAAACACACATAGGCAAGTCTCAAGCCAGCAAGACTCATAAAAAAAAAAAAAAAAAAAAAAAAAAAAAAGCTGGAGGAATGGCAGTATGGCAGTGGTTAGAGTGCTTGCCCAGCAAGTGCAAGGCCCTGAGTTCGATTCCCCAGTACCACAAAAGCCGGGGATGGTGGCGCATGCCCGTAATCCCAGCATTTGGGAGGCTGAGGTAGGAGGATTGCTATTAGTCCAAGGCTCCATAGTGAGTTCAGGACCAGCCTTGGCTACAGAGGGAGACAGAGTCTCAAAGAGAAAATAATTACAATAGCTAGAAAGGGCATAAATTCAAAAAGAAGATGTATCCCAAAGACAAATACCCAAACAGCAGCTCGCAAGAATGTGCCCTATCTAGGAAAACATATTCCTATGACACACGGGACAACGCCTTTGAAGCAAAGTTAAGTGTGACTGCTACTCAAACAGCTTCAGGACAAGTTCATGGAACTCGTGTCCTGTCCCCTGCAGCCATCTCTCTCCCCTCCCACCCACCTTACACACGCAGAGCTTACACACAGAGCTGCACAAAAATCCTGTACTACCAAGAAATGGCTGCACGAACCTGGCCCACAGGACTCTAAACACTCCCACCTACTATGCATGGACTAAAGCTCTCCGCTTTAAAATCTGAAAAAACCTGATGTATCTCTACTGAAATCCCCACAGCCTTCACAATGACAGCAACACCCCTCCTCAGCTAGAGCCCCAGAAGCACCCACCACCCACTGCCAAACTGGGACACAAGTCACTAAGGCCCAAGGGGCTTTTCTCTTCAAAACAGGATGGAATGCACTGCCAAAAGTCAAGTAAACAGGAACTCCAGAAAATCTTCATTTGTTTTCAACTGTCTACATTCTCTCCCTATTTCTGAAAGGCACAAGCAGTGAACTAATGCCATTTTCCAGTGTGCCGGCCTCTGTCTGCAGAAACAACAGGATGACTAATTACTATCAGACTCTTGAGTGCAGAACTTTCCACCCCACAGATCCCAGGTGTCTCTCCTGCTGCTTCTTGTCCTCATGTTGGTGGCAACAGTGGTGGTGAATGTGTGCACTTGTTTGTCTACCCAAAAGCACAAATAAAAAAATCCTTACAGATCACGGAGAGTCCACCAACTGGCTCATTTTCCTGAGACACATGCAAGTCCCAGAGAGAAGTGGACCTCGGGTTCCACAGCGGCATTCTTCTGCTCCCAAAAATCCTATTAGAATCTGTAAAACTACTAGGAAATTCAAATTCCACTACAACCTTCCCAGAGACAACTGAAACTCCACAAAATACAAAACACACACACAAAAAAAAGACCTATCTGAAACAAACAAAAATTTGGTAGATTTTTAAGAGAAGTTGAGAACTGAAAAGAAAGGACTAGTGTGGAGGTAACTCCCCATTTTTGGAATTCAGGCTGAGATAGTCCAGCTAAACTTGTAATTTAGAAAAACAAACCTTAGATTTCCTGTCCTAAGGAATCAGGACAGAATTCACAGCAGCCACAGATAAGGAGGAAGTAGGGAAGATGAGAGCCAGGAGACAGTCACCAGGTTCTGCAAGCTAACTCTGCCCAAGTTCCCGGCTCGCCCTTGAGCCACGTTTCCACAGAGCATCAGAACTTCAGCTTAGGAAGAAAGAACTGGACTTGAATGCTTCTCACTACAGGTGTGACAGAGCACAGCTTTGGGTCTGGCAGCTGCTTAAATAAAGACACCAACAAGAACCTGGTGCCTCCCCCCTATAATATTTGTGCAAGATACTGTCCCAAATTAAAGATCAAGAATGAAAGAACCAACATTAAACCCATTCTTAAGGGAAGAGATAATCAACAGAGGGTTAACTCCAAGATGACCACATATTGGAATCATCAAAAAGGACACCAAAGTATAGCAACTAAGCTCAACAAAGTAGAAAAAAATACAATCCAAATTAAGAAAAAAACAGTAAACCTCAAGAAAATGTGCATAAGGACATCTTAGAACAAAAACACAGTATGTGAAATAGAAACATTCACTGGCCTAAGACCCAGAGGAGGATGACAAAAATGAGTCCAGACGCCTGAGATAAAATAACAGAATTATAAAAGAAGTCTAGCTCATCTGCAATCTCCAGAAAAGCCATCCTCAGGCCCTCCACCAGAGGGCACAACGGGGCTCTGCTAACAGAAAAATTGATACAGGATAGAAAAGGGAACTACTACATGCAACTCCGGTGGGCCTGCACACCCTGCCCTACTGATTAACCTCTTGGGGTCTTCCACCTATAAGCAAAGAAGCACCAAGGAGGTGGGAAATGGTGAAGGCAGGATAGAAATTAAAGCCTAAGAAAAACACACCACCCAGACTCCAGAGGGCAGCACCAAGGCTCCACCTGAGGCACGTAGCGGGAGTCTTCCCTCCCCCAGAACCACTGAGGCAGCATTCTGAAAAGAGTGCACCTGAGAAGAGCCAAGAGAGACTTCAGTGGTTTTTCTTTCCTGTGCAGTCTCTTTACCAACGAGGCAATGCCGTAAAACATGCCGATGACAGGACAGGGTGGGTCTGAAGCTGCAGCCCCCTAGAAGCCTGGCAGGAGCCAATCTGGTGGCACTCAGGTAGTGAAAGCGGCTGAGCTGAATCCCAGCAATGACTGACCACCACTTTTCATATGCTCATGTCACTTAATGTGTGGGAGCTCAGAACATTCTATATGTAAATGGGGAAAAATACAAATATGCTGAAGGAGACGTGAAGCCTTCTTTGGCTCACGAGTTCCTCTGCACCCCATCATCCCACAGATGGAAAGAAGAGCAGGCGGAGCAAGAGATCTTTTCTGAATAAAGTAGAAAACTGGATTAAGACAACCTGTCCTTAAAGAACCTTAGATAGGGGCTGGAGGAATGGAACCGAGGTCAAAGCTCTTGCCTAGCAAGGGCAAGGCCCTGGGTTTGATTCCCCAACACCACATAAAGCTGGGTGTGGTGGTGGACGCCTATAACCCCAACACCTGGGTGACTGAGGCAGAAGGGTTGCCAAGGCCAGCCTGGGCTACTTAGTGAGTTCAGGACCAGCCTGGGCTAAAGCTTGAGACCCTGTCTCAAAACACTTGGATGACAGTGAAAAATCCAAGTGGCAGTCGATCTCATGCTCTGTACGTTATTCTCTCTACATCTCAGTGTCAACAGTTGAACAAGGTCAGACTAAAAGATTTAACAGTGAGGGGCTGAAAGGTGTGGTTCAGTGATGAGTATGCTTGCCTAGAAGGCTTGAGGACCTGGATTCAATCTCCCAGAGCTACACACTAACTGGGCATGGAGGTGCATGCCTGTAATCCAGCACTGGGGAGGCCGAGGCAGGAGCAAGAGGACTGCCTTGATCTCTAGGCCAGCCCTGGCTATACAGAGTTCAGGACCAGCCTGAACTACAGAGTGAAACCCTGTCTCAGAAAAAAAAAAAAAAAAGACTCATAAGAATGCTACATTACTGTCCTGTCAAACACCAATACGTGAAAGCTGGAGGAACAGCTCTGTGGTTACATGCTTGCCTCATGAGCTCAAGGCCCTGGGTTTGATCCCCCAGCACCACATAAACCAGGTGTGGTGGTACACAACTGTCATCCCAGCACTTGAGAGGCCGAGGCAGGAGGATTGCTGTGAGTTCTAGGCCAGCCTGAGTTTCACAGCAAGTTCAAGTCCAGCCTGAACTACAAAGAGAGACCCTGTTTGGAAAGAAAGAGAAAGAAAGGAAGCAAGTAACGCCATGTGTCATCCTTATCCGTGTTATCTCTACCTGCCTCTGAAGAAATTGTGAACAGCAAGTATGAAAAGGCAGAGTGGAAACACGTCACGTCAACTGATTCATTCACAGCATCTTACTATTATATAATTACTCAGAATGTTTAAAGAATTAGAGGGCACATACTTGCAATGCCAGCACTCAGGAGACTGTGGTACAGGGATCACAAGTAAAAGGGCTACTCAGCACTACACAATAAGACCTTGTCTCAGAAAAAGATTTTTTTAAATCACTAATTTAAAAAGAAAAAGAATATTTTTAAAAACTAAAAATCATTAATGTATGTCAGTAAGAAAGATTAAAGCAAGTATCACCTTGATTATCAAACCAAATAAACACCCAAGAAAGAAAATTGCAGGCCAATTTCCTTAATGAATATAAATGCAAAAATCTTCAGGATACTTGAAAACAGAATGTAACCAATTATTAAGAAGACCAAGGATGCAAGGCTGGTTCAACATACACAAACCAATATGATACACATTAACAGAAGCAGAGACAAAAACCACACGATCATCTCAACAAAAAGTCTTTGATAAAATACAACACCCCTTCAGGATCAAAACTCTGATGAAGATAGGCATAGGAGGACTCTACCTCAAACTGATAAAAGCAATTCATCACAGTCTTACTGCCAGCACCATCCTAAATGGGGAAAAACTGAAAGCATTTCCCCTCAAATCAGGAACAAACAAGGGTGTCCACTCTCCATTTCTATTAACACAGTACACGAAACCTTACAGCAATCAGGCAAAAGCATGGAATGAGGAATACTCATCGGAAAGGAAGGAACCAAACTACCCTCATGTGCAGGTGACATGATTCTTTACACAGAGGACCCTAAAATTCTACCAGAAGACTCTGGGACCTCATGAACAAATTCAGTCAAGCTGCAGGGTATGAAGTCAACACGCAAAAATCAGTAGCATTCCTCTACAGCAACAATGAAAATGGAAATAGTCCAGAAAAATAATCCCAATCACAGTTGCCTCAAAGTAAATAACCTGGAATCAACCTAATGAAGCAAGTGAAGAACCTCTAAACTGAGAACTACAGTAGAAAATGGAAAGGCATCCTCTGCTCCTGGATGGGCAGAAGTAACACTATCAAAATGTAATCCCAATCAAGATAACAGCATTTTTCACAGAACTGAAAAAAAATCCAAAAATGTATATAGAACCACAAAAGGCCCACAATAGCCAAAACAATCCTAAGCAACAGAATAAAAGCAGGAGGCGTCACAATACCAGATATGAGATATTACACAGCAAGAGTGACAAAAACATGACTGGCAGAAAAACAGATGGGTCAATGGAATAGAACTGAGGATGCAGAAACATTCCTCAGGACCTCCAGCCACAGGACCTTCGACAAAGGGACCAAAAACACACAGTGGAGTAAAGACAGCCTCTTTAACAAATGTTGCTGAGAAACAAGCTAATCACATGCAGGAAAATCAAACTAGACTCACAACTTCCACTGCGCACTCAAAGGTTCAGACATTAAAATGGGAACATTGAACTTGATGGAGAAAAAAACAGGCACAACCCGTGCAAACCTAGGCGTAGCCAGGGGACTTCCTCAATAAAACACCCCAAAGCACAAGAAAACACCAAGAATCAACAAATGGAATTATATGAAATCAAAAAGCTTCTGCACTGCAAAAGAAACAATCAACAGAGTGAAGAGGGCACCTACAGAATGGCAAAACTCTTTGCCAGTTACTCTTTAGAAAGGACTATTATCAAGAATATACAAAGAACTGAAAAAAATTAGTCCCTCCAAAATAAAGGACCCAGCCAAAAAGTAGGAATCTGGAATGAACGAACAACTCTCAGAAGTAGTCAAAATGGTCAAGAGATACATGAAAAAATGTTCAACACTTTAGCCATCAGATAACACTGATGTTTCACCTAAGGACAGTAAGAATGGCTCAAAAGGGCTAGAAGAATGGCACAACAGTTAAAGCACTTGCCTGTAAGCACAAGGCCCTGAATTCGATTCCCCAACTCCACAGAAAGCTGAGCATGGTGACACATGCCTGTAATCCCAGCACTCAGGAGGCTGCAGCAGGAGGATTGCCATGAGTCAAAGGCTGGCCTGGGCTACAGAGCAAGACCCTGTCTCAAAAAAGAGAGAGAGAGAAAGAAAAAGAACTCAAAAAACTGCAAATGCTGGTGAGGAGATAGGGAAAAGGAACCCTCCTCCATTGCTGAGGGAAATGTAAACTGTTATACTGTGGAAAGCAGTATGGCGATGCATCAATAACCTGAAAAATCAATATTCCATTTGATCCAGCTCTACCTCTTCTGGGCATCTCTCCAAAAGTTACAAGTCATCACAGAATAGTGATCCATGTATACCCATGTTTATAGCAGCACAATTTATAGCAGCCAAGTCTTGGGAAAAGCCAATATTGACTGGATAAAGATGTAGTATATACACACAATAGAGTACTACTCTGCCGTAAAAAATGACAAGTTTGAGTCATTTGTAGAAAAGTTGATGCCTTTAGATCATTATGCTTAGCAAAACAAATCAGAGCCAGAAAATTAAATATCATATGGTTTCTCTAATATGAGGAAAACAAACCATCAAAAAAGTAAGAGATATGTAAAAAAGGTGGACTTTGTGGAGAGGGAAAAGGGGAAATTGGTGGGGGAGGGAGAAAGAGTGGGAACGGGGAAAGGATGCAATATATATTAAATTTCAATTTTTTAATTTTTTTGAGACAGGGTCTCCTCTGTATCCCAGGCTTCTCCTGAACTCACCCTGTTTCCCATGTGATTACATGTGTGCTTATGTGCTACACACCATGCTCTCTCTTCACATGCCCAGCTTATGTGGTGCTGGGGATTTTAAACCACTGTGCCATTCCTCCAGTCCCTACAAGTTTTTAAAGAAATAATAACTTGCCCAGGATAACCTTTAATCTCAGCATCCTCAGAGGGAGAGCATGCTTATTCCTGATGTGTCACAAAAGCAAAGAGACCACGTGACTCTTTTTGAAAAACCAGTAGCAGAGACAAGACTAGAAGCCTGCAACCTCACTTCTGTGCTTTCTCACCTTGTCAAAGAAACCTCACCAGAGAACCAGGAACGCACACAAGATTGAAACAGAAAGAAAAAAAAAAAGACTTAAGAACTTTCACGCACTTTAGCATTAATTAATACATAGCTGGTAAGACTAACCTGAGATTGTGTATTATTTGAAAAGGTGCACCAAAAGAGCCACCACCCAGATCTGCCACTGCCTTCTCTAACAAGTGGTCTACGGTGGAAAAGGCTCGCCACTGGCCCACGCTTGGGAGAATTAGTAACAGAACCACCTGTCTGAAATTGTCATTAACCACCTACTTTAAGAAAATTGGTTGGATCACAGCCTCCTTAGCCCTCAGGTGTCTATGGAGCACCCAGCAGCCACAAGGATGCCAGCAGGGCGGCCAGCATAGCTAACAAGCAGGTCAAGACACTCATCCCAAGGAGGCAGAAACCTAAAGGGCTTTCACTGTCCACTCAGCTTCACGGTAACCTCAATCAGCTCAATACCTTCCTATTATCAATCAGTACTTTATAGAAAGATGAAGCAAGGGCGTCAAGTCACAGAACCGGTAAGTGGCAAAAACGGATTCTCCTCCGGGCATTTCTGTTCTAAATCTGCTCTCACGACTGTCTCACCTTTCTGGGAGTTTTCTCTCAAACCAGACCCCGAGGAATCCTGTTCCACCGGCCGAACACACAGCTCTATCTGGTGTATGAGCAATGTGTTCATTCTTTCACTCACTCCTTCTTTCCTTCATTTATTCATCAAATCAAGTATTAGCTGATGATCTACAGTGCATCAGGCTATGTAAGGTCAACCCTGGGGACACACCTGTGAGTAGATACAGACTACGTCTTTATGATACACCGCAAGAAAAAAAATCATTAAGTGTGAATTAGATAAAATACAATTAATAGAAATGGACTCATGGAGGGAGGTCTAGGGAGGCTTCATGTTCCTGGTAGAGGAGGGAGCAGGCTGAATCTGAGCAGCCAAGAGTGGCTCTGTGGGGTCCAGAGCCAGGAACCCGCAAAGCACAGAGCAGGAGGGGGCCAGGGCGGTGAGGGGAGCCACAGCTGGCAGGCCTGCTCCAGGGGGCTGATTCTGAATTTGAGTCTGTGGTATTACCCAGGAGCAAGACATGCGTCCCAAAAAGAACACTTTCATTAGCATATGGATAACCGCAGGAGAACGGGAAGAGATCAGTTAGGAGGCTAGCTCAGCAGCAATGGGGACACAAAGGGCGCACCCCGGGCACTTGCCACACACCAGGCACCGCTCACTCTGAGCACTTTATACACATACACTTAATCCTTGCAAAAGCTGTGCAAGGCAGGCGTTATCACCCGTACCTTGTAAAAGTCAACCCAAGCTGCGTGCCCCAGTGCCCATCTTCATGTTCGTACTTCCCTCATGATCAGCCCCTTGAAACCACTCTCAATAGACCTGTCCTCTCCTCCCTTCCTCACACTCAGCACTTCCACCCCAGACAAACCGGGTGAAGAACCACAGCTGCAGGCCTGCCAGACAGCAGCCGCCAGCATCACCCACTGGAATCTTCTTTAAATTCATCGCCACTTCAAACACACACCTGCAAGCCAGCAGCTCGGCTGCGCCTCCTCCCCCAGTGGGCTCACCTTCTCGTTTTCCAAAATGACTCACACCTTTTTCTCTCTTGATAACCCTCCAGCCCCCTCTGGCTGATAACACCTCAGGCTCTCGCTGTATTATTCCACCAGATCCACAAACACGCTGCATTCTGCCTTCTCCAGTTAGAACACGGGGCTGGGGGCTCCTCCTCCCCAGCTTCTCCACCCGCACCCCATTCATTCTCCTTCCTGTGCTCTCTCATCATTTCTTTATGCCCATGAGCACTCTAACCCGCCACAGCCCTGGAGACAGGTCCACAGACGCAGCATTGGAACGACAGGAAGCGAGGCAAGCATTTAGACATGCGGGAGCAAGTGGACACAGCTACCACAACAACCAAGCGTAGGGCCTGCGGACCCTTCCTAAACAACGTCTGGGCCAGTAACCAGCACAGGTGCTTGAGGAGTAAGTCATGTACAAAGTACACACAGTAGTGTCACGATGAGGTTCCTGACAGCTTAAAAGATCAACAGCTTCGCATCACAGACAGCTTTATAACCATCCCCAGAACCTCTCAAGCTTCTCTGTGTACAAGTCAACAGGCATCTCATAAAAATGGAGACTCTGGTCCAGGGAGTGCCCGGCAGGGCTTGAGAGTGACTAATAGATCCCCAGGCTGATCCATGCATGGATAACATGCGAGAAGCAAAATTCTACAATTTTTATCTTTCAGAACAAAAATAACTCCACGCTCTCACACGTCCCCTAGTGTCCCTGCTCACCTTCATACCTTACTTCCCATCTTCTCATCCACTCCAGCAGGTCACCTCCACCAGTCTCCCCTTCAACCCACCGTTCTTCAGATCTCCCGCCAGGCCTCGGCACCACCATCCACCCAAATGCCCAGGACAAGCCCTGAGCATCACCCTGGGTGTTTCCTTCCCTCAGTTCAGTCTCCACCGCGAATCCATCAGCAACTCTAATCAGCTGCACATACCACACTTCTGGTGTCTGTCCCTCAGCTCTCTACAGTCCCTACCAGCATCCCAGCCCAAGGCTCTGAACTCTCTCACCCCACCTACTGAAGTCTCAAGCCTCCCTGGGGCCGACAGCGCCCACCAGACCATTGTCCAGCAGGTTCCATGGCCCCATCAGCACTCTATCCTGTCACACAAAGAGGCCCAAGGGCTTTCCATTTCACAGATTAATCCAAAGCCTGCATGAGCCCCACATGACCTGGCCTGGCCTGCTTTCTGACCTCCTTCCCTACTCAATGCATAACCTGTATTCAGTCCTGCCCTAGAGACTTCATACCCACGGTTGGCTCCCTGTATCGTTGGCTGGCTGTTCCCTGGCTCCGTTTGATCATTCAGGGCAGCATAAATTTTACTACCTCATTAAAGACTGGACCAACCAACATAAAAGTGGCTCTCAACAATATGTCACCAAGGGGAGGCTGAGGCAGGAGGACTGCAGTTCAAGGCCAGCGGGGTCACACAGTGAGTTTAGGACCAGCCTGGACTGCAAGATCCTGTTGTGGGGGGAGGGGGGAGGGAGAGAGAGCGCGCACGCAAGATGCGCGCTCTTGTTTGGCCTTTGCCCTGACACCCTCTGCTTACACACTGCCTGCCTCTCCCCCAATAACTGCTTCCATTTCTAACTTGTTCCTGTATCCCCAATACTGAGAACAGCGCCTCACTGACAGATGAGCCTATAGCCCAGAGCAGAGATCTAGACTGCAGATCTAAATTTCTGAGTCACATCCATGCAGGTGTGGTTACAAAACCTACGGTGTTTATAGGGACGCAGATAGAATGTGTACTGTGAGAGGAGAGGAGGGCCTGGGAGGGCGATGTTTGTTTGTTTGTTTGTTTGTTTGTTTGTTTGTTTGTTTGTTTGTTTAGAACCTGCCAGGGACATTTAGTAGCTGCAGACGGGGACGGGCCTGCAAAAAATGGAGGAGGAAGGACAGAATGCGGAACACTAAGCACTGGAGCAAGGAAGACTGCTTGTGGAGGAAAGGAGTGGCCAACAGTGTCACCGTGCCGAGAAGGGAAGATGGCTCTGGAATTCAGCCTGGTGCACGTTAGTGACCTCCGTGAGACACACCAGAGAAATGTCGGGGAAAGCCAGGCTGGAAAGGACTGCAGGGACGGAAGCCGCGAGCACATGCTTCAGAGAAGGGCTGGCCTGCTGGAAGGAAAGGTTGGCAAAGGCCAGGTGGACTGAGGAGGGGTTAAGCTTCCAGTGAGGCGCTATCCTGGTGCCTCAGGGACACCTGCTTGTCCCAGGGACAAGCTGTCTTAGCAGGTACATGTCACCCAAAAGTTTCAGACCCCAGACCTTCCTTCATACTCTCGCACTCTACCTAGAATATGACTTTCCCTGGACTCAGATTCTGATTCCTAAGTGTCCAGAGCATCTAAGGTTTTTTTTATACATTTATACATTTCATCTCTCCGAATACAACGGAAAAGAAAAGTTTCTGCCTACTTTGCCTTGGTGCCATAAGGCATAACAGGCCTAGTAAAGAACATTTTCTGCTTCCCACTTTAATTTGAAGACGTATTTTTGCAGAGTCATTGCTATTTCTACCTCAGCAATAACTGTCTCTCCACTTAACTGCGTCTCTGCCACGGTCTCCACCCACCTTGCCTGCTTTGCTGCCCGGCAACAACCTATCATGGGAAGAGCACACATGGACTTAAAGTTTAGAAGGTCTGGGTGGGGTGGGAAGAGTAGCTCAGCAGTTTAAGCGCTTACCTGGCTGGTAAGCTCAAGGCCCTGGCAATGATCCCCAGCACCATATAAACTGGACATGGTGAGGCTCGGTGGTTAAAGCACTTTCCTAGCAAGCTCTAGGTCAAGCACTAAGTAACCACGTTTGATTCCCCAGCACCACATAAGCCAGGTATGGTGGCTCACACTTGCAATCCCAGCACTTGGGAGGCTGAGGCAGGCTGATTGCCGTGAGTCCAAGGCCAGCCCAGGCTCCATAGTGAGTTCAGGACCAGCCTGGGCTACAGAACAAGATGTGGGACTCTGTCTCAAAAGAAAGCAAGGTCTGTGTCCCACCTCTAACTCTGTCTCACAGCACTCCTGATGACTAAAGTCCACAACATCCGTCGGTACAGCACATGCCTAGAGTCTCAGTTAGTGGAGAGGCTGAACTCTAAATCCCCAAGTTTGAGATTAGCCTCAGGAACACCATGCGACATTACCAAACAAACAAACAAACAAACAAACAAAAAACAACAGTTTTGTTTTTTCAAGTGTACATAGAGGTTATATACACTTAAAGTTCATGGGGCTGCTGTAAGGGTTGTACAAAAATATATACTAGGTGCCTATATAGCATATAAAATGTATGAATTCAGCTTTCTTGTTATTGTAATTCTGCTTAAGGCTTACACCTTATTTAGTTTCTCTTTTTCTTTGTCTAGAGGTATCAGGAAGCCCTTGGAAAA
Organism: Ctenodactylus gundi; assembly: GCA_004027205.1. Lineage (NCBI taxonomy): Eukaryota > Metazoa > Chordata > Mammalia > Rodentia > Ctenodactylidae > Ctenodactylus > Ctenodactylus gundi. Next base: position 22,127 of record PVKB01007352.1, on the reverse strand, counting down.
AGAAATCTTAAGAAAGTAACATAAAGGGCTGGAGGAATAGCACAGCAGTTACAGCACTTGTTTAGCAAGCATCAAGCCCTAAAATCAGTTCCCCAGCACAACATAACCTGGGCATGGTGGTGCATGCCTGTAATCCTAGCGCTAAAGAGGCTGAAGCAGGAGGATTGCCATGTGTTTGAGCCCAGCCTGGGTTCGATAGTGAGTTCAGAACCAGCCAGTACTACAGAGCAAGACTGTCTGAGAGGAGGGCGAGAGAGGGAGAGGGAGAGGGAATGGGAGAGGGAGGGGAGAAGGGAGAGGGAGGGGGAGAGAGGGAGAGAGAGAGAGAGAGAGAAACTTAACTTGAGTAATTCCACTAGAAATAATTTTAGAGAAGTACTGAGGGACAGGTGTAGGTGGGTGGGCCCAGAGATGTAATGAAGGCACATCTGTCCAGGGTTTTGTTGTTTTGGGTTTTTTTGAGACAGGGTTTCACTCTAGCCCAGGCTGGTCCTGAAGTCACTGTGGAGCCCGGGCTGGCATTGGACTCAATGCAATCCTCCTGTCTCAGCCTCCTGAGTGCTAGGATTACAGGTGTGCACCACACTGAGCCATTCCTCCAGCCCACGAGCCAGATCTGAACCTTCCCCGTCTCCGGGTTCTCTTTGCAGCTTTGACTGTGCCTGTCTCTACTTCAGTAAGTCATGCTGTGTGTGAATTCTGAATATACTATAAAGAGAGTCTCTAGACAGTATCTTCAGCATTCAGGACAAAATCAACTCACAGTGACACGCAAACCAGGCACAAAGTAAATAATGGAATCCTAAATTCCAATCTTGTCTCTCTGACTTTCTGGTTGTGTGATCCTTGCACAATTATTAAATCCTCTACATTAAAGCTTCCTCATTTGTAAAATGAAAATGACAATGTATCCTGACTATAGGATTATTTTAAGTATCAAATGAAGGAATGTATGTGAAAGCACTTTGTACACTATAAAACAATTATTGCTATATTATAGGTACACAAAGCAGTTATAAAATTGACCTTTGGATAGTTTAAGTGCTAAATTTTACTTAGAAAGTTCTCAGTTTAGGTGGGCCCAGTGATACAAGCCTGTAATCCTAGTACTCTGGGAAGCTGAGGCAGGAAGATTCCAAGTTTAAACCATGTCTGGGCAACTTAGTAACTTGGCTGAGACCCTATATAAAAAATCAAGACCAAAAAGTGGGCCAGAGATGGAGCTCAGGGTGAAGGCACTGGGCTGGCTCCACAGTACCACAAAGGAAAAGGGAGATAGAGGGAGAGGTAGAGAAGTAGCCCAGTGGTTAAGCAACTGCCTAGCATGCACAAGGTCCTGGATTTGATTCTCTAGCACCACAGAAAAATCAGCCATGAGTGGAGGCACATAGCTGTAATCCCAGAACTCAGGAGGCGGGGGCAAAAGGACTGCCATGAGTTTGAGGCCCACTTGGGCCACATGTAAGTGTTATTTCCAGCAAGTCTTCCACTCTCTAATCGTCTTCCTGATTTCACTTGACTCGTGTACTATCTCAGCAAGCATCCTTGCACTCCTCTGGCCAAATGGTTCTGTGTCCCCAGGACAATAAAGACCACTAAACGTGATAATCCCTAATTGCCCTTTTGGTTCTAACATTCTAAGCCTCTCTAACCTATGCGCCCAAAGCACTCTGGTCCATATCCGTAACTGAACAATTTCCAGTCACCTGTGATGTTCCAGATCAATCTTATGTCCCCTCTGAGGAGAGGTGCCAAAGGCAGAAGTTGTCTACCCTGCACACTCCCAGAGCACTAACCGGGAGCTTTATATACACAAAGTATTTAGCAGCAAATGCAATGCAGACCTCGGAGGCCTTTCTTCCCCCACTGGCAATGTTAATGTGATAAAAAGGCAAATACAGGGCTGGAGGAACGGCTCAGTGGTTAAACTGCTTGCCTCCCAAGCACCAAGTCAAGCACTAAGTACCCAAGTTCGATTCCCCAGCACCACATAAGCTGGGCATGGTGGTGCACACCTGTAATGCCAGCACTCAGGGAGGCTGAGTCAGAAGGCTTGCTGTGAGTCCAAAGCCAGCCCGAGCTCCATAGTGAGTTCAGACCGACTACAGACTGAGACCCTGTCTCCAAAAAAAAAAAGAAAGAAAGAAAAGAAAAAAAAAAAGAATACACTGACAGCCAACAGCCTGGACTCCAGCAGGTGAGCAGTCTTCTAAAATGGCTCCCGCTGACCTCGGTTTCCTGTTATCCTAGTTCTCCTCTCTCCCCCCACCCCACCCCTGTGCGGGTTTGAACCAGAACACATGGCAAGAGTTTTGAAGATGTTACTTCTAAGATTGGGTTATAAAAAAACTGACTCCTTTCTTAGAATAGGTGGAGAACTCTTCTTCTGCCAAAGGCCATTTGGATATTTATGACATCATTCATGGATCATACAAAATAATCAGCTTTAAAAATTAGCCTTCTAAACTGGGCATGGTGGCGCACCTGTAATCCCAGCACGAGAGGCAGAGTATTTGAGGCCAGCCTGGGCTACACATTGAGTTCAACATCAGCCTGGACTACAGAGGGAGATACTACCTTTAAAAAATAAAAATTGCACACACACACACAAATAATTTTAAAAACTGGTAGAACACTGTATTACCTCACCCATTATAATGCCTTGGCCAAGCCAGACACACAATTTCCCAGGCCCAAACTCACACACTTGCTTCATTCTCACACACCCGCCCATTCTTGCCATATCTCAGCTTGCTGTGATTAAGCCAGCTGCCGTGCTATATATGCCCAAGCGGCAAGGAACTGAAGGCGCCCTCCTCCTACCCACCAGCCCTCAGTTCAACTGCTCCGCATGGAACCCTGCCAATAATCACTGAACCACCGTGGGGGCAGGTCTTGCATTCTCTGGTCACCCCATGGGATGCCTGCAGCTGCGCTGACACCCTGACTGCAGATTTGGGTGGGACCCTGAAGCAGAGGACACAGTTAACCACCACCAAGTTCTCAGCCTCCAGAAACCACCATACAATGTATATTGGTATGTGCAAGTACATTTGGCTACACAACAGATAACTAAGACATATAGTTATCTTAAAAGGAGAGGTAAGAAAGATGGAGAAGCTACTGATACAGCCTATCAATCAATCACCGTGGGTGGCTCCTAACTGGCTTTGCCTCAACCAAGTCACAAAAAATTAATGGGAAAAGTGAAATTTGAATTATTAGACATTTAACAATATTGATGAATTCTTAATTTTTAATACGATATTAAATTGTGGGGTTGTTTTAGCTTTTAAAAAGCCCGTGGCATGGGAACCTTAGCAGGTATATACGAACAGGTGAAATTATGTAAGACGTGTAATTTTGATTTATGAGACCCTGTGTTCAGCACTGAAAAAAACAAAAAATAAAAAGTACATTTCCTCCAAGATAAATAAAAAAAATGAACAAGAGTACAATGAAACAAAATTGGCCATGAGTTCATAATACTGAAACTAGGTACACAAGAATTCATTAAGTAGAATGGTTGGAAATGGGGACGTGGCTCAGTGGTAGAGAGCACTTGCCTGGTAAGCACAAGGCCCTGGGTTCAAGGCCAGGTCAGGGGGGATCTGGAGAGGGATGACTAAACCTCAAGAGCCCACAGGCCTTCTAATTATGACACTCTGCGATCAAACAAAGCACATGCTTCTGCTACTCTTACTTTTCCCGAGTCTACGCTAGTGACCAACATTATCATTTTCCACAAAAACTGTGAAGCACTTTTATTTGGCAAGCAGAAATAAAATATTTTGGACAATTCAGCCCCAGCAGATACAGAGAATGGAGTACTATGAGAACTAGGCACCGCAAGGTTCTCACCGCAACCTAGGAGGAATCACTTGGGTTTTCTGACCCAGGAAACTATCACCCACACCTCATCAGGGCCTGTCTTAAGGCATGACCACCTCCTGCCCACGTAAGACTTTAGCGCATCCTCTCAGGCTGTGCACCAACTTTTAATCTCTTACAACTTTCAATACGCCTCAAGTATCTGGACTGCTGTGAATGATGCACTTTCCAATGTCCAATTTTGTTCAACTAATTGAAAAAAATCTCAGTCTAGGTGAGAAAACAGGAACAAACTTCTATCTGCTTTTTCTCTTCAGAGTCTGAAGAATTCTTAGGTTGATCCCACTAAGTGAGAAGACACATAATAATGTGTAATTGATAATGCAACAAGCAGCAACTTGGACACTGGCGCTCACTGCCACCCCGCTGGCATGACCCACTCCTAGTGTAAATGATGCCCAGGCTCTTGTGTTGACAGTTTCAATCACCAGTACGATGTTCACGTCCTGACTCCATCTTCTCTCTGACAATGGTGGTTGCCAGGTGTGGTGGCACTGAAGAGGCCAAGGCAGAAGGGCTGGAGGAATGACTCAGTGGTGAAAGCACTTGCCTAGTAAGCGCTATATCAAGCGCTAAGTACCAGAGTTTGATTCCCCAGCACCACCTAAACCAGGCGTGGTGGTGCATGCCTGTAATCCCAGCACTCGGGAGGCCAAGGCAGAAAGATTGCTGGAAAGCAGCAATTGCGGCCAGTCTGGGAACATGGCAAAGCACTCTTTCAAAAAGTCCTAAGACAGACACTCCTACCTAGCTCAGGTATTCTCAATTCTGGCTAAATATGAGGAAAACTTGGAAAGCTTTCACAAAAATCACTATCTGAATAAAGGCCTAATTTCTATAGCAAGCCAATGACCTAAAAAGGGGGAACAATGGAATATGAACTACACACATGTAAAGAAACAGAAAACAATGTGTTTCCTGTGGTGGCGCCCTCCTCTAATCCCAGCAGTCCTGAAGGCTAAGGCAAACCTGAAGGATCACAAGTTTGAACCCAGCCATGGAATTTGGCAACTTAGCAAGACCCTGTCTCAAAATGAAAAATAAAGGCGGGGGATATAGCTCAGCGTGACAGCCCTAGGTTCCATACTTAGCAATGGAGAAACAAAAACAAAATCCTAATATACCCTGTAGGCTTTGGCTGGACACTTATTCTAACAAAGTAACCATGGACATTTTTGAGACAACCATGGAAATTCGACTATGAACTAGAAATTAAATGTTAGAGAGGATTTGCTAACTAAATTCAATTAGATAATAGTATTATGGTTAAATATGAAAATGCCCCTATCTAAAGATGAATTCTTAGGTATGCAGAAGAAAACGTCATACCTGGGATTTACTTGAAAATTTTACAAGAAAGAGAAAGGAAGGCAGTTATGCCCCAAGAGCCAAGGTGTAGAAGCTGCTGCACTTGGCTACTCTGCCCCCACTCCCAACATCATCTCTGGAAACCCAGAAGGTGCAAGCCACAACGCTGGCCATGAGATCCTCATTTAGGCAGGACTGTGCTTCACCAGAAGGACATCAACCCCAAGAGGTCATCAAAGATCCTGCCTGGATTCACGGGGCCTGTGCAAGACAGTGAATGCCTAGTTCAATCTTAGATACACTGCGAAGAGCCACTCTCAGCAGTTGCACTTGGAAGCAGCCCCTTCTGGTACTGTATCTTCAAAAACGACAGGACAGGAAGAAAAAACCTTACCTGGGAAGAGAAATCAGACTGAACACTCAGTATCTCCTATGATGTCTGGCAATGATGGCTGCCAAGTATTCTCATATAAAGAAATCTTACACTGATCGACTGGAAAGACCTGGGACATGGCGGTGTATGCTTACAAATCCCAGCACTTTGAGAGGCTGAGGCAGGAGGATGGCAAGCTCAAGCCTAGCCTGGAAAACACAGTGATTTAACAAGACTCTGCTTCAAAATTGTTTTAAAAATCTGGGCTGGGGGTGTTGCTCAGTAGAAAAGCCCTGGGCTCTACTCCCAGTCCCACTGAAAGAAATAACGGGTAAAACAAGCATGGCAAATCTTAAAACTGTTAAATCTAGATACAAGTAGGTTCGGGTATTCATCTCCCTATCTTTATTTCTGAAATTCTTGATAATGAAAAAAATGCAATGCTAATTAATACTTCTACCTAATACAAGCCCAAAACCGGTTGGCAGTATCTATAAAGGCATAACACATGACCAATCCTATTCCTTGGTATACACCAAGAGAACTGAGTATATATGCTCATGAAAGCACATTTATAAGAATAAAAAATGTTCATAGGAGCCTTCTCAAATAACCACCACGGGTTAAGACCCCAAGTGTCCATCTGCAAAAGAATGAACAACTGGTATATCCATGCAACATAACATTAAATACTGCTACAGATACATATGTGATGCCAAGAAAAAAAAAAAACACACAAGAACCAAAAAGAGTACATACTGATGCTATGTATATGAGACCCAAATGTATCAAGAGACATAGGGTAAGGGCTGGAGATGTAGCCCAGCAGTATTGGCTGACCTGGCATAAGCCAGACCTTGAGTTCAATCCCCAAGACCAGGCCTAAATAAACAAACAAACAAATGGCTCCTGGAGGGGTGAGCACAGATGAGCAAGAGGCCTGAGAGAGCCTTCTGGAGTTTGGGAAATGTCCTGCATCCCACATCATCTTGATGGGAGGCCTCTGTATACCTAAGTTTACTGAATAGCTCGCATCGTTGTAGGTATGTAGCATCCATGAGCAAATGACGAATATGGGACTAAAAACCAGAACCTCGGATATCAGTGTTCTATAAAGGTTCTATGAGCAATTCTCATATGTAATCAATACTAAAACCATCTTTCCACTGCAACACGCTCCAACCTAAAGACCCTGGGTCATCCTTCTCCTACTGCGAGAGGAATTGCAGCAGAAATGTTTGTGAAACTAAGAACACAGCTGAAGGCCAACAGCTGACAGGACAACACAGACCTGAGTTCCAGTTTTGCAGCCAACTAGCTGCGGCTGTATTCTCACACAAGATCTCCATTTTTCTCAGGCTCAGTAAGAGCTCTGAAGGTAAGTTAGTTGGCTTGTTAGCTAATTTGGTTGGTCTACTAACTGATTTTTGCACTACTGTGGGCTGAAGCAGGGCTTACACACCGAGTCACAGCTCTAGCTCTTTTTACTTTTTGTGTTGCTGAGAGGCTAAGTTGCCGAAGCTGGACTCAAACTTAGAAAGCTCCTGCGACAGCCTCCGATGTGCTAGAATCACATCACGTGCCACCATTACCTGGCATCTTACAGTTTTTAAACAGTCTAGAGGCAGTTGAGAGAAATCATGTAGAAACAGGCCCTTCTAACAGCCCCTAGGTTTACTAGCATAGCGATTTTCATTCTGTCTTACAATCATCTCCTTGTTTACCTCCCACACCAAACCTGCGCTCCAGAAGTACAGGATTAAGCATTTCACCTCTGCATCAACACACGCACAGATCCTGGCACCTGAGCAAATGTGTGATGACTGAACTACTGAAAATCATGACTGCACATACTTAGGCAGACTTACCAAAAAAATAAATAAATAACTGAATTTCCAATGTTGCAGGCCTTGCAAGTAACACCAAGTAATATCATTTTCCTTACTGATACCAACTACAGAAAGTCCTGATTCTAGAATGCCAACGATCATTTGAAGTTCAGGATCACTGAAAAATGTCGTGGGCTCCAAAGCACGCACCTCTAGTTCCTGGAGCCACACATCGCCAAGCCGCTCACAAGGCTGCGACATACAGAGGCCGCGACACACAGAGGCCAGACGTTCAGTGCCAACACAGGGAGACCCAGTCTCAAAAATAAAAAGTGTGTGTCCCCTAATATTTAAAGCTTACGCAGTATTGCACAGTTCAGAGTACTTTTCCATCCCTATTCTCAGTTCTTAGAGCAACCTTTTGAGGTGGTATTCGCAAATCGTTTTATATAAGAGGAAACCAACACTCAAACTATGAATTATTTGCTGGTAACAACTGAACAGGGGCTTTTCATATGTAACCTCGCTCCTCAATGCAAAGAAGTAGAAAAAGGCCCATTCCCCTGCCCTCATCGCAGAGGGAACAGGTTGGCCCACTAGCTGCACAGAGCTCCTTACGTTTTCCTGCGCTGCTGGGAATCAGCTTTATAGATTATTTTTTATTATAGCTTCAGCAAAATAAATAAGGTCAGCCCAGGAGGAAATACTCCACGATTTCAACAGTCATACTCATAAAGTGTGGGTTTGTGTATAATGCTAAAGAAACAGGAGAAAAATAGGCTTCAGCGGGAAGCTGAAAACCCCAGGGACCAAGGAGCCCCTGAGCACGTAGCCGTGGCGGCGGGCTTTGCACACACTTGCTTCACTTGAACTGCCTATAGTTTTTTACACGCTGTTCTAAATTCTTCAAGAGCTAAAGTCACTAATGTCACTTCTTGGCCTTTTGGCGAAGGACAAATGTAGTGCCTGTTCGCCTGTTCTTATGAGATGCATCCTCTGAGGAAAATATATTAAATGGATTTATTAAATGGATTTTTGAAGCCGGGAGATGGAAGAGGCGCTCGCTGTCTACATGTAGACCTGGTATTGCATATCTTCAGGATGCTGCATCCTCTTAGGGGGGGAAAAAAAACTAAAGCCACACATTTTCCCTAATTTACCACCCTCCTGTATGATGCATATAGTACCCAATTCATATTTATGCTGTCTTTTTGACTTACTAGTTTATATAAAACCTTACCCAAACTTAAAAATTAAACTAATAAGTGGGTTTTTCTCAACTGAATAGCATACATAGAATTTAGAATTTCTAGGGGAAAAAAAAATTAAAAGACAGCACCTACAATGGTACCAGGCACACATGTGAGCAGGCATTCAAAAAAGTATGCTAAAGATGGGCGTGGTGGCATACACCTGTCATCTCCAGGGAGGCTGAGGCAGGAGGATGGCCTTGAGTCCAAGGCCAGCTTGGGCTACACAGTGAGTTCAGGACCAGCCTGGACTACAGAGCGAGACCCTGTCTCAAAAAAACCTATGGCCAGGCCTGGTGGCACAGGCCTGTAGTCCCAGCACTCAGGGAGGCAGAGGCAGGAGAGTCACAAGTTAGAGCGTAACATGAACAGCTTAGCAACCCAGTGAGATCTGGACTCAAAATAAAACGTAAAAATGGGCTGGGAGATGTTGCTCACTGCAAAGGTTCTGGGTTCAACCCGCAGCATAAAAAAAAAGGAAAGACAAGACAAAGTGAAAAAGAAGAAAGGAAAAGACTGCAAATAAAATATCCTGGACGAGAACAAAAAAAAAAAAAAAAGAATGTCAAGTTTATTAGAAAAATAGTGCTCAGACTCTGAGGGAGTTTCACCCAAGCTCACACTTGGGGTTCCACATATAAACACTCTGGCTTTAAGAACCAGATGAGATGACACCTGTATCTGCTATCGGCTGCCCAAGAGAACGCGCGGGGGGGGGGGGGGGGGGGGGGGGGGGGGGGGGGGGGGGGGGGGGGGGGGGTGGACCCTGCCGTGCAAGTCTCCCTCCCCACCCAGGCCAGCATCCCCACCAGCAGGAGCTCGCCCCCCACCCCCGACTCCCATTCGCCAGGCCTGAAGCCCTCCCTGCACCAGGACTGCAGGAGTTAAGTTAGGAGGAAATGAATGTGCCACCTGACGCCTTCCTGGCACAGCCTAAGCCGATTAGTGAGTTACAAACAGGACTGCAAGATTCCGGCATGCTGATGAAACTACTTTTTCTGCAAACTAAAAATAACCCTATTTATCAAAACAGGAGCATTCCTTAAGCATTCCCATCCGGCCGGCAACCCCGGGCTCCATTTCCTCAGACACTGCATCTGGTGAGTGTGCCACATCCGACCTGCCCTGCCTCATCCTAACTTGGACCCCGACAGAGAAGTAAAATCCTAACTCAGGCGTTTCAAGTTTCTCTTCCAATAAACAAACGTACAGAGCTTGGTAGTTCCTGCCCTGTGTAGAGTCACCGGAGGAAGACTGAGCTGCATCAAAGGGCGAGGAAAAGAAAAAACGCAGGACAAGACAAGGCACGATAGGGAAGTCAGCTGAAGGCTTCTTACTCAGACGGGAATGGAAAGAGCCCCACCCACCTGGAAGAACACCGGGACGTGGCCACGGGAGAGCCTGCTCTAGAGACAGACTGAGGCTGAGCAGCTCACACTCCTACAGGGTTCCTTTGGCTATCCTGGGGCTGCAGGGGCATCTGCCAACTTTCTAGCCCTATGGAGCTTAGGGAGGAGCTCAAATCATACTATTTCAGAAGGAATCTGGAGGGAGCGAGAAAACTGCCCTCAGTAACGCCAGGCGTTCTGGTCGCAAGTAAGCCAGCTTGGCTTTTCCCAAAGCCAGAAAGCTAAGTGCAGACTTTGGACTTCCTCATTCTTTGCAACAGCATCTGGAAAGCACCACAATGCCAGGCTACCCATAATCCCCAGCAAGGCAGGCATGTGCTATTCTGGAAGAATCACTCACTTCAGGAGGGATACCTACTGACGTGCCTCCTACAAACCCTGGATTCAAGTTCTCTCTCGCATGCACGGGAGCGCGCGCACACACCCCCACCCCCACCCAACCCCCTAAGCCTCCTCCACTCAGGAGGCTGCTGGGCTTCCCAGGGATGCGGCTGAGGGGGAAGAGCGCTAACGTGAGAGAAGAGGAAAGGCTTTGGCTCTGCGGTCTCACCAACACATCTTAAGGTAGAGGATACAAGGTCTCAGGCAAGATCGCCAAAAATTAAATCACTGCAGAGGGAAAGATAAACGAAATAATCTCAAACAGGTACCTGCCTGCCTGCCAACTAGGTCTGGAGGAAAGATGATTTCTATCAACAGGATGACAAACAGTAATTTTCAAACCTTAGTGCAGATACAGAATTACCCAAGGACTCGTTACAACCCTTGACTCAGAGCTATTACGCCAAAATCTGAAGTGGGTCTATGGTGGAGCCTATAGATTTGCGTTTATATTTTGAATGAGGTAACTAAAAGACTATTTTTTTTTAAAACCCAAGGCCTTCTCATTGAACCACATCTCAGGACTTTTTGTTTTGTTTTGTTTTGTTTTGAGAAGGTGTTTTGCTAAACTGCGCAGGTTGGCCTTGAATTTGCAATTCTCTGGGCTCAGCCTCCCAAAGCACTGGAACTACAGGTGTGCAGTTTCTTCTTTGGTTGGTTTAATTTTTTTTTTTTGGGGGGGGGACCATATTAGAGACTGAACCCAGGGCCACACTCACACTAGGTAAGCAAACGGCCACTGAGCTACATCCCCAGCCCTATACTTTAACTACAAATGGGGCAAAAATTACTGCATCCCATGGATACCTAAATCTACATTTTTCTGGAGTGATACAGCTTCATAATCCAATGCATGTGTCCCAAAGACACTGCGCAGACTGATTTCAGGAGTACCAAACCCACCTCTTCAGCAGACCTATTTTACAGTAAGTATGACTTGATTTCAATCGCTTCCCAAGATCATCATATAGTTGTCTTCCTCCTACAGCAACTCAGCTACTAGGGAGTTCTATCCGCAGGCCACAGCCCCTTCTAAACAGTGACTAACACACCCTACCAGCTTCGGCTCCTTTCCTTTGAGGACACTTACTTCATTCTGAGTCTTGTGTATCACCTCTCAGAGAGGTCCTCCAGATGGTCTTCTCTAAAAATAAGATCCTGGGGCTGGAGGAATGGCACAGCGGTTACCAAAACCAGGAAAGCAAGCGCACGGCCCTGAGTTCGATTCCCCAGGCTCACATGAGCTGGACATGATGGCGTACATCTATAACCCCAGCATTCGAGAGGCTGAGGTAGGAGGATTGCCATGAGTCCAAGGCCAGCCTGGGCTCCACAGTGAGTTCAGGACCAGCCTGGACTACAGAGCGAGACCCTGTCTCAATAATTAAATAAATAGGTAGGTAGAGATCCTGTTTCAAACGAAGCACACCCTTCTCTCACTTGGCACTCACTTCTCCTGTTTTATTTCTCTTCACAGTTCTTAGCATTTTCTGAGACTTAATATATTTTACACTTACTTACCTCCCTCACCAGAATGTAACTACTATCAGAAAAGGGACTTCCCCTCCACTACCACTCTGTCTCTAGTACTCAGAATGGTGCCCAGCACACCACAGGTGCTTCACAAAGGCTTATAATCAAATGCAGCACCACCTCAAGAAACAAGCGGCTTGCCCGCGGTTCACTGGCAGCCTGCCGGGATTTTCGGCCAAGGGGCTGTTCTTTCTTTTGCTGCCACTATCACTTAGGAAACTGAATACGGTGCCAGCCTAGAGCGGCACCTGTCGCCTGACCTTCAATACAGTCTATGGGATGTGCATGTTTCCTCCCGAATGAACTGCAATGTAAGTTTAAAGGTCTAGACTAGAGAGGTTCCCAACGACGTGCATGCCACACGGATGACGTGGCTTCTACCACGGACGAAGTCAGCGCAGTGTTGGGAAACACACATGTGAGAGCTGCAAGTTTCAACACAAGCACAACACGGTAGACTAGCAGGCAAACATCACTTTGCTCTATTCCGCACTGAGTCAGCCAAACACTTCCTGTTAAGACCTGGCCAGCTCTCATCACCTACCTGTCTACTCACTCACCTGTGGGCAGTAGTGTCTTACACAGCACAGACGACACTAAGGTCTTTATATATAGCACTCTTCCAAACAATCCTAAAAGGGTAGCTATTATTATCCTTGTTACAGAAATAACAGAAACTGGAGTTCCAAGGGGTTTACCAAGTTGCAGGGCTGGAGGAGTGGCTCACCGGAGAAAGCGCTCACCTAGCAAGTGTGAAGTCAAGCACTAAGCACCCGAGTTTGATTCCCCAGCACCACATAAACTGGGCCTGGTGACACACGCCTGGAATCCCAGCACTCAGGAGGCTGGGACAGGAGGATTGCCATGAGTTCACGGCCAGCCTGGGCTACACCAATGAGTTCAGGACCAGCCTGGGCTACAGAGCAAGACCCTATGAATAGGTAACAGGCTAGGACCTGAATTTAGATTTGACTTCAAATTCTTCCTTTTATCATGTTATGTATTATTTAGGCACTAGGGGGTCCCCCAGGGCCTTCACACCGAGTTATCATCCTTAGCTCACTTTTTTATTTTTGAGACAGGGTCTTGCTTAGTCACTAAGTTTCCCAGCCTGGGCTCAAACTTGCAACCATCCTGCCTCAGCCTCCCAAAATACTGGAATTCTAGGCCTGAGCCACTAGGCCCTGCTATGTTAATACTTTCAATTTCCTTTCTTCTTCTTCTTCTTCTTCTTTTGGAGATAGGGTCGCTCTCTAGCCCAGGCTGGTCTTGAACTCACTATGGAGCCCAGCCTAGCCTGGGACTCACAGCAATTCTCCTGCCTCAGCCTCCCCAGTGCTGGGATTACAGGCGTGTGCCACCACACTTGGCTTTATGTGGGGCTGAGGAATTGAATGGATACTTAGTGCTCCATTCCTCCAGCCCTAGTACTTTTAATTTCTAAGACTCCCCCACCTCCCAAGCCCTGTACGAAGCCCCGGGTATGTACAAGATACTAGATAAACGTCTGTAAATCTGTGAAAATTAAATAGGATATTTTAATTAAAACTCAAGGATCTGTTTAGGATTAAATCCTTCAGTGCAAATTTTAATTGAAAAACTAGCCCGTTCAGTTCCCTTTGAATAGTAAAAAAAAAAAAAAAAAGTAATGGAAACCACAATTTTTCAGTTAAACAATAGGCTGGTTTATTCTAAAATGGAATTCAGGGTAACACAACTCATTTCTTTTTGGAGACAGGGTCTCACTCTGTAGTCCAGGCTGGTCCTGAACTCACTATGGAACCCAGGCTGGCCTTAGACTCAAGACTATGTCACGTCTCAGCCTCCCAAGTGCTGAGATTACAGGCATGTACCACGACACCCAGTTTATGTGATGCTGGGGAATCAAACTCAGGTACTTAGTGCTTGCTAGGTAAGCACTTTAACCTCTGAGCCATTCCTCCAGCCCTAACTCATTTCTATAATGCAGACAGAGAACAGATAAAGCCCTAGGAGGCAGAGTTCTTTAGTGCATCCAGAGACATGCAGTAGAATCAAGAGTTTGTTATTAACTGTAAGCTTCACATTAAAAATAAGATCAGTGCACTCGTTTCTCCACCTAACAGTGTTCTGAAGGCTCAAATGGGATAACACCTGTAAAAACAAACTGCAGAGTGTTATACAAAAATAATTATTAGTGTGAACTGAAACTCTGTGACAGAATAAAAGCCTGATGGAAGACTCTCAACCTGTAAGTCCAGCATTATTAGAAAAGCCCATTGTATCACCAAAGTAAACATCTTAAACTCCAGTTTACCTTAAGGACATATTTTACCCATGATTCATTTTTTCTGCCTAAGTGCCATTCTTTCCACTGTGGCAACATTCAGTCCCTCCACAGCAGAGAACAGGGACACACACTTCCACCTCCTGGGCTGAAGGACCCCAAGCAATGGCTCCTCTATACCCACATAACTCCCCATCATGCCATGGCACTTCTCCATTTAGAACACTGGTTGTCAGATCTACAAAAGCTGGTGATTAAAAAATATTCCACCCTATTTCTGCCAGCTATAAAAGCCTTCCTTTTTAGGGGAAACCAATGAACATTATTGCCCATATGTTCAGCTTAGTCCTCCACAAGCTTAAAAGAAAACAGTATTTTAAAAAATCCTCAGCAATCATAAATAAAATATAGCATCAGTTCTAATTCATGCCATTAATTTGCCTTTATCAATGACACTGGTGAGATTGGTATGGAACAATAAAATCCTTTTCAAAACTAGGGGGGTCTGGATAGGTGAAAAAAATGGTTCAGGAGCTACTGGTACTGTGTACGTGCACATGTGTGTGTGTCTATGTGGGGCTGGACTCTACACAGTGACCAAGTCTTTTATTTTAATTCTTAGCCAGGCCAGGCACAATGTGTACCCTATAATCCCAGCACACTGACAGGCCAACAGGCAGAAGGCTCACGAATTCAAGCTAAGTTTGGGCAACATGGCAACTTAGTGAGACCCTATGTCAAAAAAAATTTTTTGAGACAAAGTCTTACTCTGTTGCCCAGGCTGGTCCTGAACTTGCTATGGAGCCTAGGCTGGCCTTGGACTCAGGGCAATCCTCCTGCCTCAGCCTCCCAGTGCTGGGATTATAGGTGTGAGGCACCACATCTGGCCTTTCGTGGTACTGGGAAATCAAACACGGGTACTTAGTGCTTGACTGGTGCCTGCTAGGCAAGCGCTTTAACCGCGGAGCCATTCCTCCAGCCCCAAAATAAATTTTTAAAAAGTCTGGGGATGTAGTTTAATGATGAAGCCTTGGGTTCAATCCCCAGTACTACCAATAAATAAATATTCATTCTTTTTTTTTAAATTACTGCATCTACTTTTCTTTGTAGCCCCTCAAACACGAATGACTGCTGCCTTATCAAAAAGTTATTAAGATGACAACGAGCTTCAGAATCTTGCAAGGCATTTTAACAACAGCACACCCTTCTGATTATTCCGTATTTCCCCCAATCCATGCCTCAACAACAAAACTCACCAACTATTCAGCTCTTACTAAAGGGGGGGGGGGGGGGCGCCTCTCAGCTCTGTAGTCCAGGCTGGTCCTGAACTCACTATGTAGCCCAGGTTGTGCTGGAACTCAGTAATCCTCCTGCCTCAGCCTCCTGAGTGCTAGGATATATTATAGGCATGCACCACTATACCTGGCTAGTGCTACAAATTCTATCCTCTCAAACTTTCTTAAGGAAGATAAGATCCCCTAAAAGAGCCTTCCGTCGCAGCCTGTTCACTCATTTTTTGCATCTACTTCTACATCTATATGTAAACCATGTTCCAAAACCACAATTTATTGGCTGAGTAGACAGATTTAGAACATGACTGACAAGACACAAAGGAGTGCCCACAACAGACGCAAGTATAAATTCCACAGTCTGCCACTTACTTCCAGGACTACTGGTCATTTGTTGTTTTCCTACAGTGCAGTCTCATCTACTCAATGTTTCCCGAGGACAAATCCTCCTGGTATACCTTCGCCAGGACAATTCCTCGGCCTGCAATACCATTATCCTTCTCATCAAACCCCCGCAAGAGCAACGTCAAGCAGTCTCCTCATCGGCTGCAGAAGCCCTCCCATTCTTGCAGCTCATTAACTCTCCCTGTTGAGTCCCACTGCCACTGACCAGACAAATCACATACTAGCGAGGCAGAGACACAGTACACACACAGACTCTTGTGTGTGCAGTTATCATGTATTACCCCAACTACAACACAGAACTCCTTGAAAGTAAAGACTGCCATCTCTTTGTATTCTCGTCACTACCACAAAATTATGAATGTAATGGCTATTCAGTAAAAGATTTAAGGAAAAAACAGAAAACAGCAAAACAGAGGGTAACCTCGAGATCCACCAAGTTAGTAACTTCGTGGAAATTAAGCCCTAGTCAATGGCTTGAACCCTTGTTTACTTCACAGAGCTCAAGTCCTATTCCTCAAAGGCTTCCTACTGTGTAGAATAAGAACCCTACTTGCTTTCTCTTTGCTGCCAAAAGAATACCCGACATCCACAACCTAAGGGAGGAAAGGACATATTCCAGCTCAGTTCCAGAAGGTCTCATGAAGTCCACTCATGGGCAGGGAGCAATGGTGGAAATACAGGGCAGAGGCTGGACAGCTGCTCAAGGCACTGCAGACAGAAGCCAAGAGAAAGCAGCTAGTCCACGGCAGCAGAGACTCAGGCAAGGCCAGCACTTTCCCGGGCAGAAGCTGTACCAATGTTTCTTCCTCCTTCCTTCACTTAGCTCAAAAGCTGCGAGTTGGGGCCCCCACTCAGGGTGAGTGCTCCTCCTTCTCCTCCTTCAGTAACACACCTGAAAGCTCTGCCCTGGGTGGCCCTCAATCTCAACGAAGTAGACACAATCCCTCTAGGTGAAGTCCCAAGCATCCTTCCTTCCAGCCAGGCCCCACTTCCCAACAGCATAGGGTTTTATAAGTATTCCACGACATCCAAATACATGAGCCTTTGGGAGGACACTCCAGATCCAGACCACGGCACCTACTCAATCAGTGACTGGCCCTCTCGCACTCACCTCCTACCGCAGGGCCACCGCACTCTCTCATGCCTCCCACCCTGCTCATGAACTCTCCCTGTTGAGTCCCACCTGCCACTGAGCAGATGAAGCACATACCAGTCACTGTGGGGTCCAAGCTGGTCTCAGACTCACAGCAAAGAAATTTCCACCCCCTGGCCTCCTGGGCCCTGACCTAGGCAAGCTCAACTTCAGCATTTGCTGCTTTGCCCCGTCCTCGTCTACATTTCCCAGATCAGCTGTGGCTTCTATCACCTTGTAATTCACATCACAGGGCAAACGTCATTTCCTCAGAAATGTCTTACCTGAGAATCCTGGCCACGGCTGCGTTCCTTTCCTCCCATTATTTTTTTAACTGTGTTAACCTTTTTATTTAATTTCTAACTGAAATTATTCTGTTCATGTTTACTGCCTGCCTCTCCCAACTAATACATAAACTCCATAAACACAGGACTTGGTCAGTATTATTCCCCACTGTACTCCAGTGGCCAGAATGCTACCTGGTGTACAAAAGCAGTCAATAAACATTAACTAAACAAAGAAGGAGTCTGTTCTGTCTCTGCTAATTCTATTGTTCTCCTCTAGAGCATAAACACTGCTTTCTACTTATTTCCCACAGCCTGACAGACTGCACTGTAATCACCAAATAAATTTTCAATTAATGAGGACAGAAAAAGAATCTTTCACTTTTCAGGACACCCCTCAATCACACCTTTACCTTAACAAACATTCATTTGTACCTAGTATAAGTTAGGCATAAGACTAGGCGTCATTTTAATTTCTTTTTCATTTTTCTATGATCACCATTAATATTTTTTAGTATTTTGGGGGTAAAGGGGCTATTTCATGGTGCTGGGAATGGAAGCCAGGGCCTCATGCCCTAGGAAAGTGCTCTCCCACTGGCTCAGAGGCGTGACCATAGCTTAAAAAGCCGTGACCTTCCCTCCTTCCCAATCTGGTGTCCTCATTTTATTGACCAATGAAATCCAACTAATTATAGCTACCTTCAGGATACAATATAAATACAGTAGTTATATTTTATGTCTACAGAACACACACAGAATCTGATTGTCCGATTCTACATCAATCTCTCATTTACTAGCATGCTTCTAAAGAGTATTTCTCAAAACAACTAATGTAAGACATTCCTGAAAAATCTAAAGACATCGGAATATGAACTGATAAGAAATGTTTTTAGGTGTGATGATATAGTAGTTATGTAGTAGACTGCCCTTATTCTCGTGGGTTACACATTGATAACTTACCAAATAGTGTAAGGCACAGTTTTTTTCTCCTTTGAGATACTGGGGATTAGATTCATGGCCTTGAGCATACTAAGCAAGTGCTATACCACTGAGCTATATTTCCAGCCTTTAAAAACTTTACATATATACACACACATATATGTAAACAGATACAGAAATTAATAGATACTGGAGACAAACTACAGGATCTTGCTGTATAGTCCAGGCTGGGCCTTGATGTCACAACAATCCTCCTGCAATCTCAGCCTCGCCAATGCTGGGATTATAGGCATGTGCTGCCACGCTAAGCTAACCTTCATACAGTGCTAGGGAATCAAACCCAGGGCCTTGTGCATGCTAGCCAAGCACTATAACCACTCAGCTACACCTCTAGCTTGCAAACAATTATTGAATCAAGGTAAAGGTATGCGCATCAAACTAATGTTATCAATATTTCCATATTTAAAATTTTTCATTAGAAGTTGGTTGGGGAAAAGTTCCTCTTAAAAAGATCATTACACCCATTTTTCTAGTATAATCCCTTCGTTCACTTTCAATATAGTCTTTAACACAGGATTAGACCAAGACTGATCCAAAGTATACTAGTAGATCCAGACAATGAACCGCTAAAACACAAAAAGAGTATTGACAGAAGTGGTAACGAACAGGAAAAACCACCCAAGGTCAAATGCCTTCCAACCCTGCTAGGCCAGGTTCCTTCTTAGGAAGTAACTCTGGACTCAAGAGAGGACATGCTATTTGGGAACCTTTAATCCTAGCGGTATGGCACCGCACACACAGACAGACTCAATCTTTCCACCTCACACTCCCAGGAAGCAAGTCTTTGATGGGAAACTAAAATACAGAATCACATTGACAGTATGTATCTGAAAAGGGCCTTCTAAGCATACGAAGATTTTGAAAAAATGGTTGGCTTATTATTGCTTTTATTGCTAAATAGATATTAAAAGAACTATGGTCAGGTGAGTGTGGTGATGCACTCCTGTAACCTCAGCTCTCCAGAGGCTGAGGCAGGAGGATTATAAACTGCAGGCCAGTCTGGCCTACACAGCAAGACCTTGTCTCAAAAAAAAGAACCTTTTTATCATAACTACCAATATACTATGTGATTCAGACAGAGATTATGGGTAGAAGTCAAGGCACTGGTGGGGGGAGAGAGCACTCACAGTGTCTTGCGATCTTCCCAGATTACTTAAAAAGACAATCAGGCACCTTGAGGGTAGGGAGAGTTTGTAAGGATTAGTTGCACAGCAAAGGAAACCATCAACAGAGTGAAGACATCACCCACGGAATGGGAAAAAACACCTGCCAGTCACTCCTCAGACAGAGGACTGTTCTGGATATTTCACTTGAATGTTTGCCTATTTTTGTCAGCTCTGACACTTCCGTGATTGACTCCTCCTACTTGTAGTGTTTTAAGATTCAACCATACTGTGGTCTGTATCGGTACATTTTAGAGCTGATTAGTTTATTACAATGAGAAAACCTTTCTTCATTAATTAATTGGTTTAGAGACAGAGTCTCACTAAGGTGCTAAACTGCCCAGGCTGGGCTCACACCTCTAATCCTTCAACCTCAGCCTCCCAGAGTGCTAGACTACTCCAGGCCTGGCTTAGACTAATTTTGTTAATCCATTAGCTGGGTTATTTCCACTTTTTGGTCGTTAGGAGCAATGCTTGTTGTGTAAGTTTTGTATGAATATACGTTTTCATTTTTCCTGGGTCTCCATCAAGAGTGTAACTGCTGGGTAACTAACTCTGTGTTTAACATTTTGAGGAACTGCTGCTAGACTTCTCCCAAAGTATCTGCACCATCTTTCTGTTCCCAACAGCAATGTAGGAGGGTTACCATCTTTCCACACTCTTGCAACACTTGTTATTGTCTCTTTTATTGTAGCCATCCGAGTGCAGGTGTGGTGTGATTCGCATTCACCTAATGACTAATGATACTGAGCATCTGTTCATGTTCTTATTGGCCAGCTGTGTGCTTTCTTTGGAGAAAGGCTTATGCATATCCTTTGCCTATTTTTGATTGGTTATTTTGTCCTTTTTTGGTTGAATTTTAATAATTGTCAGAGGAACCAGAATCCTTAATTCTTAATTCTGGTAGGGCATGTCTAATAATCCAAGGCTTGCAAATTTGAGGCCAGTCCAGAGCAACTGAGCAAGACTACCTCAAAATAAAAAGGTCTGGAATGTAATTCCATAGAGCTCGTGCTCAGCATGTTTAAAGCTGTTGAGTTCAATCCCCTCTACCAGGGAAAGGGGATGTCTCTGCACATTCTGGTTATCAGTCTCTTAAACAGAAGACTTGCAAATACTTTTTCTGTGAACTTTTGGAACTGTTTGCTTATAATCCATTCCCTATGCAATACAACCCTAGTTATTATATTTTATATTTCGAAAATCTGACAATTTCTGAATTCCCAAACACGGCTCCAAATGAAGGGTTGCTGAGTTGTTTTACTGGTTAGTTCTTACTCTTCTCACTCTGAATTCTTCTTGAGGTAACCCCTGGGGGCTGAGTGTCTGTACTGGGTGTTCTCATAAAGCCTAGCAACTAGTTTCCACCACTGCTTTTAATTTATACTGTGAATTCATTATTACTGGGGAAGATATTGTCTCCCTTTTTAAAAACAGCTCAGAGTTTTTAATGATTTTTTCCTATTCAACTGTTTATTCTGAAAATTTCTAAAATGAAATGGTTAAACAGCATTAGATACCTACACCTTTCATCTGTATCAGTAGTTCCCAAAGGGTCACAGGCAGGGTTCCCCGGGTTCCTGAGACCCTCGAACAGAGTTTGCAGGCTCAAAAACTATTTTCATAATACTATGAATACTATGACTCAGCTGGGCCCGGTGGCAGAGGCCTGTAGTCCCAAGCACTGAGGCCTGAGGCAGAAGGACTGCAACTTTGAGGCCAGCCTGGGTAACTTAGTCTGTTCCAAAATCAAAACTGAAAAGAAAAGAGGAGAAGAGAGGAGAGGAGGGAAAAAGAACCACACATACAAAAAGGAAAATAAAACCCTAAGGCATAGTCTTTTTTCACTCTGGCAATATTTGTACTAATGGTGCAAAAGCAAACAGGAGCTGCCAAAATCACTGATATATTAACATAAATCAAGGCAGTAGTGTCAAATTATATTAGTGATAATTATGCTCATGACACATGTTTTAAAACAAAAATGCCAGTTTTTCTCCCAAATGTCCTTGAAGAAGGAATTAAAAGTATTACTTTCACTGTTTCTCGTCATGAAAGGTCAAACAGTAAATACCTTGGAGGCCAACAGACCTCTGCTGTGACTACTCAACTTTACCAACGAGGCCACAGACAATACCGTATGTAAATGCATCAACATGGAACCAGCTTGACTCTTGCCCTGGAAAACTGGTATAGATAGAAAATGGGGGCCTGCAGCAGGAGCGCTGGAATACCCTGGAAGCTCACATGGGGAAACAGAGATGCAGCTAAACTAGCAAAGGAAACTTAGGAGGAATGTAACAGCAGGTAGGGGGATTCTAAGCACAGGTTAAAAAGAAGACAGGTTTCTACTGCAGAAGCTGAGGGACTAAGACACCACTGAATTTCCTTATTTTTGTACAGAAAATGAGTAAAATTTTCCCCCCACATTTTATTGATATGTATACATGCAAAATTCAAGGTTTACAATGAGGTTGGGCATTTTGTGCACATTTGTATCTTGTCAAGGTGACAAGGGCTTTCCCACTCCTCTTGTCCCTCCCCCTACCCTCCCCACCCTCCCTCCTCCTCCACCCTACCCCCCTCTTTCACTTTGTCTTTCCTCTTAAGTTCCA
>PVKB01007351.1:0-37329 GCA_004027205.1 Ctenodactylus gundi | reverse complement strand
TTTCAGTTCTCATTCAGTTCTTTTCCTATCACCCCAAACAGGTTAAAGCACTCCCTTGCCCAGCGCCTGCTATCTAACCTTCCCTGCACGCCCTCTAACCCTAGGCTCCTGCTCAGTGCCTGTTATGTAACCTGTCCCACAACTCGCTGCCCTTTCTAATAGCCCCCAGGCTGGAACCTTGGAAATTCCCCAACATTACCTAAGAAATTTCGCGCCTGACAGAAGGGCTCTAACAAATCAGGAACAAAGACTCCTTACATTTAAAATGTTAACCGATCTGAATCCATGATAAACAACCTATGTAACATATGCTAATTTGGCGGCTTTTGCCTATATAAACCTTAACCCAAAAGAGCTGGGGCCGCGTTCTCTTCCCCTGCGTGGGTTATGAGAGATGGTCCCTGCTGGAGTTTGCAATAAAGACTCTTGTGTGCTTGCATGGGCTCCTGGGGTCTTTGTTTGGAACTCGCGACTAAGGCATTAACAGAGCCAGAATAATAATAACCTTTGCCAAATGGTCCCTCGCACTTACAAGTGAAGATTTTCCCCAAAGACATCAGTCCATAATGCCCGAAAAAAGTAACAGGACACACAATAAAGAGAACATGACACTACCAAAGGAACACAAGATTTTCAGTAACTGACAGTAAAGAAATGGGTATCTATAAATAACGTGACGAAGAATCGAAATCAGTTTTCTTAAGGGAGTTCAGTGAGCACTTCTTTATAAAAGAACACTGACAAGACAACCCAGTAGAATGGGAAAAGGATTAATG
Organism: Ctenodactylus gundi; assembly: GCA_004027205.1. Lineage (NCBI taxonomy): Eukaryota > Metazoa > Chordata > Mammalia > Rodentia > Ctenodactylidae > Ctenodactylus > Ctenodactylus gundi. Next base: position 36,553 of record PVKB01007351.1, on the reverse strand, counting down.
AACGCAATGAGGTGAACAATGAGATAAAAATATTAATAGAAAAGAACCAAAATGAAATTCCAGGGCTTCAGAATACAACGAATGAAATGAAAAATGCAATAAAGAATGCTAACAATTGATTTGATTAAGCCAGAGAAAGAATCTGTGAAATAAAAGACAGACCATCTGAAATTGTACCTGTTGAAAGAATGAAAAGAACAAGTGAAGGGAGCCTTTAGGATTCAGAGAACGCTATGAAAAATTGGGTATAGAAGAAATGTACCTCTTTATAACAAAGGCAAAATATGGCAAGACTCCAGTTATTAATACCAGCATATTCACTTTTGAAAAGCAAAAAGGTTTTCATCTAAGATTGGGATCAAGACAAGGATGTTCACTTTCAGCATTTCTACTGAACACTGTACAAGAAAGTCCTAGCCAGAGAAAGTAGGCACGAAAATGAAATGAAATTCATTCAAACCTGAAAGGAAGCAAAGTTAACTCTGTTTCAGATGACACACTCTTGTATATAGAAAGCCCTGAAGGCTCTACCAAACTAAGAAGTGAATTGAGGAAAGCTGTAGGGTACAAAATCTATTAAAAATGTCAGTTTCATTGCTTTATACTATCAATTAGCTATTCAAAAAGAATTATGAAAAAATCCTATTTACAATATCATAAAAAATAAAATAGTAATAAATTTAGATGAGAACATGGAAGGATCTGTACATTGAAAATATGAAACATTGATAAATGGAAGAAAACAGAAAGATAACTTGTGTTCATGGATGAAAATAATTAATATTGTTTAAATGTTCATATCATCTAAATGATCTACAGATTCAAAGAACCAAAGCAATTTTGATGAAGAATAATAAAATCTGAGGCCAGAGGAATAGCTCAGTGGTTAGAGCGCTTGCCTAGCAAGCACAAGGCCTTGAGTTTAATTTCCCAGCACCACATAAGCCAGGTGTGATGGTGCACCCCTGTAATTCCAGCACTCTGGAGGCTGAGGCAGGAGGACTGCTGTCAGTTCGAGACTAGCCTTGGCTCCATAGGGAGTTCAGGACTGTCCCGAATTACAGAATAAGACCTTGTCTAGAAAAAAACAAAAGCTGGAGGCATCACACACACACTGATTTCATATTACCTTATCAAATTAAAATAATCAAAACGGCATGATAGGGGCTGGAAAAATGACTCAGCATTTAAAGCATTTGCCTAGCAAGTACTACGTCAAGCTCTAAGTACCAGAGTTCAATTCCCCAGAACCACATAAGCTGGGCATGGTGGCACATGCCTGTAATCCCAGAATTTGGGAGGCTGAAGCAGGAGGATTGCTATGAGTCCAAGGCCAGCTGGGCTCCACACTAAGTTTAGGAACAGCCTGGGCTACAGAGCAAGACCCTGTCTCAAAAAAAAAAAAAAAAAAAAAAAAAAAAAAAAAAAAAAAAAAAAAAAAAAAAAAAAAAAAAAAAAAAAAAAAAAAAAAAAAAAAAAAAAAAAAAAAAGAAAGAAAAGAAAAAGAAAAAGAAAAAGAAAAGAAAAGAAAAGAAAAGAAAAAAGAAAGAAAGAAAACACCAGCATGATACTGGCATAAAAACATACATACAGACAAATGAAACGGGGTAGAGAGCTTCCAAATACACCCACAAATGTATAATCAGCTAACTTTTGAAAAAGCTGTCAAGAATACCCAGCGGAGAAAGAGACGCCCTTTCATTAGTAGTATCAAAAAGACTGGATATCTCTATGCAAAATAATGAAATTGGATCCTTATGTTATTTGCCAAATCTACTCAAAATGTATGAAAAATATAGACTTAAGATCTGAATTCATAAAACTTGTAGAAGTAAACATGGGGGGAACCTTGATAGTGGTCTTGACAATGATTTTTTTGTTTTATTTAACAGAGACACAACAAAAGAAAAAGAAGTGTGTCTTAGTTCCTTTTTTGTTGCTGTGACTCTATACCCGACATCCACAACTTTAGGGAAGAAAGATTTATTTTAGCTCACAGTTTCAGAAGGTCTCAGTCCTTTCATAGGTGGGCAGCTGGAAAATGGTGGAATCACATGGCCGGGCTGGAGTGGCGGCTCCAGGAGACAGAGATCCACATAGTATGGCAAAAATGAGGAAGTCTGAGAAGAAGGGAAGAACAGGCATCCTGACCTCCAGGTCAAGCCCCAAGCATCTACAACTTTCAGCCAGGCCTCACCTCCCAACCATACACAGTATCCATAGGAACATGAGGCTTTTGGGGGACACTTCAGATCCAAACCATGACATTTTGCCCTGGCCCCCAAAAGACTCACGTTTAGTCCTTTAAGAAAAATGTAATTAGTGTTTTTCCAAGAGTTGCCAACTTCTCAATAGTTAAAGCACTGCTAAAAAGTTGAAGTCCAAAGTTTCCTCTTACATGAAAGGCAGTTAAGCACTTCCAAGTAGATGGCATAGGGTAAACATTTCCATTCCAAAGTGAGGAAAAGGAGGATAAAAAGACAATAGAACCAAAACAATTCCTAAACCCAGCAGGATAAGAGTTAAATCCTATAGTTCTAGGCCCAGCACCTGGAGTAAACTGTGGCAAAAAATGCATTTCAAAGGGCTTGGGTAGCCATGTCCTATAGTCTCACAGTAGGCTGCAACCTCTGTCTTCCATGCTTTGGGCTAAATCCACTCATAGCCTGCAACTTTTCTCAGTGGATGATCTATGCTTCGGGCTTCTCCAAATTCCTAGGTTCTCCACCGCTCCTCTGGTTTCTCCTTTGCAACTTCACAGAGTGCCCTTCCAGGGGCACACTGCCTGGCCGCCAAGGCATTCCTCTGAAATGCGGGTAAGCCTCCATGAACCCACAAATCCAGCACTCCACAAGTCTCTAAAGCCAAGACTGTATGGACATCACCAAGATCTGCCACTGAGAGGAAGGGAGGAACCAGCATAAGCCCCTCCACGTCCCCCAAAAGCCTCATGTTCAAGACAAACGCTGTACAAGTCTCTGAGTTCTTAGATGGTTGAACTCCAGGCTTCTGAACTCAAAAAGATATATATTTTTTTTCTTTTGGCTCCAGGGAATACTTCTCACAGCAAAGTCCTTTGCCTCTCCATCCTTGAACAGGTGAAGGGAGAGGTCTTGATGACTTTGGAAGTGCCCTCCAAACATTTTTTCTATATTCCTAAGTGTAAGCATTGGCTTCTTTTTAGTGCTAGCATCTTTAACTTCCCTGTGCTTTTTGGCTCCAACCACTGCAGGCAATTTTGGCCTGGCACTGCAAACCTTCTGTCTGACGTGTATCTGCCACTTTATCCTGTATTTCACCACAGATATAGCTAAAAGCTGCAAACAGCAGCCATATAACAGTTTGAACATCAGTCTGCCTTGAGATTTCATCCACCTGAGTAAGCAGGCCACTAGCCTTAATCTCAGTTTTAGGGCAAGTCTCTGGACAAGGGCAAAATGCCAACAAACTTTCTGCCAGGGCATAGCACACGTGGTTTTTAGGCCAATTGTTGACACAGTCCTCCTTCCCATCTGAAACTTCTTCTTGAGCCCGACCTTTCCACACTTCTATCAGCAATGGGGTCTTCTGAGCTCTGACCGGACTCTCCCATCAAGCTCACCTTAGAGCACCCTGAGGCTTCTCCAGCTGGCATCCTCCAGCCTTTCCAAATTCCTCCCACAAACCTGTTTGAAAGGCCTCCAAACCACATGGTCAGATAAAGTGATAGCCATGACGCCACTTCTCTGGTACCATTTTCTGTCTTAGTTACTTATTTGTTGCTGTGACTCAATACCTGACATCCACAACTTTAGGGAGGAAAGTTTTTTGTTGTTGTTGTTGTTCACAGTTTCAGAAGGTCTCAGTCCTTCTACGGGCAGATGGCTAGAAAATGGTAGAATCGTATGGCAGGGCTGGAGCCGGGGCTCCAGGAGACAGAGCTCCTCACAGCATGGCAGAACTGAGAGAGGCCTGGGAGGAAGGTGGAACCAGGACACGCTCCTCCAGGTCAAGTCCTAAGTTTCTGTCCCTTCCAGCCAGGCCCCAATTCCCAACCCTACACAGTATCCATAGGAACATGAGCCTTTTGGGGGACACTTTATATCCAAACCAAGACAATGTAGGGCTACATTAAACTAAAAATGTTCTGTACAGAGAAGGAAAACATCAACACAAAAGGCCATTTATGGAATGAAAGAAAATATTGTCATACTATAAGCTGACAGTTAATATGTGAGATATTTAGGGAACTCTTACAAATTAATAGTAAAACAAAGAACCTGATTATAAAATGAGCAGAGCCTGAACAGATATTTTTCCAAGGATGACATGCAAAGGAACAACAGCTATGTGAAAAGATGATCCGTATCATTAATCATCAGAGGAAGCGAATTAAAAGCACAGTGGCATACTACCTCACACCCATTATATTGGCTATTATCAAAAAGTCAAAAGATAGGTGGTGAAGATCGAGAGGAAAGGAAACCCTGGGACACTGCTGATAGGCTTGTGGCTTGGTACAGCCGTTATGGGAAGCGGTATGGAGGGTCCTCAGAAAATTACAACTAGAACTACCATGTGATCTACCAGTCCCACTTCTAGAAATGTATCCAAAGGAAATGAAATCAGTAGGCCAAAAAGATGACTGAAGCTGGGCCTGGTGGCACATGCTGGAATCCCAGCACTCTGAAGGACAGAGGCAGGAGGATTCCACCTTCAAACTCAACTTGGGAAACTTAGCAACTTGGTCACATTGTCTCACAATAAAAACTTAAAAGGGGGCTGGGGATATAGCTCAGAGCAAAGGCCCTGGGCTCAATCCTTATCACTGGAAAAAAAAAAAAAAAGCTGCAAGTCAGTTTTTAAAAGATATCTGTATTTCTATGTTGTTATTCATAGTAGCCAAAATATACACACACACAAACACACACACACAGCCTTGACAAAGAAAGACATTTTGCCATTTGGAGAACATAGAAAAACGTGGAGGACATTTGGCTAAATGAATTAAGCCTGACCTAGGAAATCCTGCATGATCGTCATCTCATCGTAGAGTCTAAAACAACAACAACAAAAAAGACAAACTCATGCTAGAGTATCATACTAGACTAGAATAAAAGTTATCAGGGACTAGAGAGAGGAGGAAGGGGAGATTTTATTCAGGGTTTGAAAAACCTTTAAGTTAATGGATGAATACATTTTGGCTTGGCATGGGATGCCTGTAATCCCAGCACCCTGGGATACTGAAATAGGAGTACTGTGAGTCCGAGCCTAGCCCAGACAACTTAGTGATTTAGCAAGACCTTGTCTCAAAGTAAAAAAAAAAAAAAAAAAATTATAACGGGCTAGGAAATGTATTTCAATATGAAGACCCTAGGTTCAATATTCAGTAGAAAAAAAGATTATATTCTGAAGAACTAACACAAAACACGGTAACTACAGTTAATGATAATGTATTGTGTACTTGAAATTTGCTAGGATAGATCTCAAGTGTTCTTACTACAAAAATAAAAAAAGGAAGTAGGTGAGGTGATGGATGTGTTAATTAGCTTGATTGTGGTCATTTCACATCTATACATACATCAAAACATACTGTACACTTAAAATTTGTATAATATTTGCTTGTCAATCACATCTTGATAAGGCTTAAAAGAAATCTAAATAAATCAGGCCATATGCCAAGTTCTTGAATTGGAACACTCAACATTGTTATCACTTATCTACAAATTGATCTACCTATTCAATGCAAGCTCACTTAAAACCACCACAGTTATTTCTTTTTTCCTATTGAGACAAAATATTTGTACATCTCTATGGGTACATTATGGTAATTTAATACATGTTTATAATGTGTAATAATCAAATCAGGCTAATAAGCATTTTCATCTTTTCAAAGATTTTTCTTTGCAGAAATTGACAAGCTGACTCTAAAATTTATTATGAATTCAAAAGGACCTAGAAGGGCCAAGTGCAATCTTTTTAAAGGACTGCTTTAGGAGAGGTACACTACTTGGTTCCAAGACAGATGACGGCCAAAAGGAGAAAATAAAGTACAGAAAACAGAACCAAACACATGGTCGATTGAAAACTCCACTGCAATTCAATAGGGTGCCTGGAGCACAGGTAGAATACTGGAAGGCACTGGTAAAGTGCAATTAAGTAAATTGCTGGAAACCGCCTAAAGCTCTGTATGATACTGATAAGTTGTGAGCCACCTGCGTGTGGACCTCGTGTGACGAAATCGCTATCCGTAGCCTGCGGACAAAGCCCTTGTATGATCGATAACCAGAACCCCACGATCGGTAACCAGAACCCCTGTCCACCTGTGTGTGGATCCCAATACAATCACTATCCTTAGCTTGTGGGCATAAACATAGTGTATGAACCGTCCTGGTCCTAAGCTCTGGGTCAGGTAGGAGTCACAGACTCTGCACGCAGGCCACACGTCTTGCTCCCCGCCTCCCCAGTGCGAGACTCCAGCTTGTAGCGTCCCCACAGCGAGGGGTGACTGTCCAGCCGGGTAGCGACCAGCGGGGCCTGACCCAGCCGTGGACTGGCGAGCCCTGGACAAGCTCATACGCGGTCGGCTGTGGTCACCTGTAGTCAAGAACACGTCGCACTGGTGAGCATAAGGGACTCAGGACGAGAATGGTTTTAGGAGGCAGAACAACGCTTGTTTTCCTGCTCAATTAATTAATTGATCGATTTATTATGGTTTGATTTATGAATAGGATTGATTGTTGTGTGAAGAACATGCCCAGGTAAATTCATCTGCCTCTGTCCCGTCTGTGTCCTCTTACGGAGTGCTGGCGACATAGGGAAAGAGAAAAATTTTGAGCAAAAGGTATTGCAACAGCTAGATAAACATAAAAAAATAATAAACCTTGCCTCCTGCCTTCCAGTATGCACAAATATTAATGAGACTGATCATAATCTGAAAAGTACAAGCTAAAGTTAAGAGCATTCTGAGGGAAAAAAAAGCAGAGTGGTATCTTCTCGAACTCAGTGTAGATAAGGATTACAAAGACAGGGCAGAAAAGAACTAACCATAAAAGAAAAATTGATGTTAGACTTAATTAAAAGAAAAACAACCTTTTATTCATTTACTTTTCTCCTGGCACAAGGGTTTGAACCCCGGCTTCATGCTGAGTTACATTCCCAGACTTTTTCCTGTCCTCTCCTCCTGAGCCCTCCCTCCCTTTCCCTATCCTTCTTTCTCTATTGAAACACAAGGTTCCCAGGCTAGAATGAAATTTGCATTCCTACTGCCTCAGGCTTCCAGAGTTCTAGAATTCTAGGCATATGCCACTATGTGTGGCACAACCAACTTCTTACTCATTTAAAAGCATGATTCAGAAAATGAAAAGGCAAGCCATATACAGGGGAAAATATTCACAATACGTATGTCTGGTAAAGGACTTTTAACCAAGAATGTATGAAATATTTCTCTACAAATTGATCATACAGCTAAAACTATCTCAGCATGTTGGCATGTGCCTATAGTCTCAGCCACCCAGGAAGGTGAGGCAGGAGAATCCCCTAAACCCAGAAGTTCCAGGCCAGTGAACAATATGACCTGGGCAAAACAAATAAAAGGAAAACTTAAAAAAGAAAAAAAAACCCAACCAAAATAGGCAAAGGCTTAATCAATGATTCACCAAAAAATTGAAGAAAAGAAGAATAAACCACACAAACAACCCAGTGCTCAAGATTAATAGTTACCAGGCAGACCAATTGTTCCGAATGTCCACCTTGCCTTTGGTTCCCCATGATGACAGCATTGTCTTGTGTCACAGAAAAATAGTAGGACAGGCAGCAGTGTGGGCCTTGTGGCCAGCGTCCGATTACAGCCTAAGGCAGGCTGGACTTCTGCGAGCCCATTCTGGGGTTTCACCTGGAATATTAGACAGCTTTATTTATTTTAAAAAAATTACCCCTGTTTTATTAATGTATATATGCAGTACATGATGATTACAATGAGCTTAGGTATTTTATACACATATATATCACATCAGCATTGCAATCCCTTCCCCCTCCCATTTTTGGCCCTCTGGGACCCTCCACACCACCCCAACTCCCACTATCACACACATTTTGTTCTATAAAATGCTTGTATTCTGGGTTTCTCATATTAGAGAAAACATGTGATATTTAACCTTTTGTAGATAGGTTTCACCCTCTATCATCTCTTTCTATATTTCTACTGTCATCTCCTGTCCGGTCTCTTTGTTCGACCACTGCATACCTTAAATATAATTTGAACCCCGGAGCTAAAATAAAAATCTTCTCTCCCTTAAACTGGGGGTATTTGGTGTTCCTTCACAGCAACAAATAAGTAACAAGACAGCGGGAAAAAGGTTCATTAGACTAAGCAACTGCAAGAGTGGAGTTGTTGTTGCTGGAAAATGAGATAAAAGAAAACTAGATTGGTATGTGGTAATCAGCAGTACTACAGTTTGGGACCGTTAAACTGATCATGTAGATTGGTATAGGAGCTTTGGGGTCATAGAGAAGAAGTCAAAGCATAATTTATGAAGGTGGGAATCACTGACTTAGATTTGGTGTGCAGTGCCATGGGATCGGAGTTCACTCAATCACTAAGTGGAGATGTTAAAGCTAAGTACAAAGACAAAGCTCAAGGTTTCTCAAAAGGTCTACGAGCTGAAGAGCACTTCGAACTTCTTTTACAACAAGGAACAAAAAATACTTATGATGGTCTGAATCAGAAATTTCTTCCAAAATTTGTATCTCAAAAAATCTTAACCCCCTTCCAGTGTGATGGTTTTAAGAGGGGGAAACCTGGAAAGTGATCAAGTCATGAGAAAGTATCCCTTATAAAAGATTAGTGTCCTTATTTAAAAAAAAAAAGACTCAAAGGAACTTGTTTGTCCCTTCCACCAAGAGATAACACCACGAAAAAGCACCTTCTATGAACCAGAAGGAAGCTGTCCCTCAACACTGAATCCACAAGTGCCCTGATCTTGGATTTCTGAGCTTCCAGGAACTGAAAAAAATAAATGTCCGAGTCAGGCCCAGTGGCACATGCCTATATTCCTGGCACTCTGGGAGACTGAAGCAGGAGGACCACAAGTTTGGGCCCATCCTGGGCAACTTAGAAATTTCACAAGACCTTTTCTCTAAATAAATAAATATCAACCAACCAATAAAAGAATAAATAAATGGAGAGGGTGTGTAGTTCAATGTGAAGGCTCTAAGTTCAACTGCTGGTCCTATAATCAATTATTGTCTAGGGTTTATATGCCACCAATTTATGGCATTTTTATTTTTTCTCCATTTTATTCCTATGTATGTATGCAATACATGTTTACATTGAACTTGAGTATTTTGTGCACGTAAGTATAGTGTCAGAATTACAGTTCCTTCTGCTTCCCCTTTTTGACCCTCTTACCTCCTTCCCTTCCTCCCTAACTCCCACTATCCCCTCCATTTGGTTCTATAAAATGACTGTGTTCTGGGTTTCTCATATTAGAGAAACCATTTGATATTTAACCTTCTGTGTCTGACGCACTTCACTGAACATGATGCTCTCAAGTTTACCTACAAAAGCCTCAAAACTGTCTGTCTTTATAGAGGAATAGTTCTCCACTGTGTATATGTACCACAATTTTTGTATCCATTGGTCTGTTGATGTTTTGTTGTTGTTGTTGTTGTTGTTGTTGTTGTTTCCTCTATGTTTTAGCTGTTGTTAGTTGTACTGCTATGAACCTGGGTTTACATGTATCTCCGCTATACGTTTTTAACTCTTTTGGAAAGATTCCCAGGAAAGGCATCACTAGATTGAATGGAACACTTATTTTCAGCCTTTTGAGGAATTTTCATACTGTCATCCATAGTGGTTTTACCAATTTACAATCCCACCATCAGTGTAATAGAGTTCCTTTTCCCCCCCGCAACCTTGCCAGCATTGATTGATGTTCGACTTCTTGATACATGCCATTTTCTCTGGGGTAAGATGATACCTTAGTGATGTTTTGGTCTGCGTTTTTCTAATGGCTAAGGATGCTGAACATCTTTTCATGTATTTACCAACCATTTGACCTTCTTCATCTGAGAACAGAATGTCATTTTTAAAGGCCCAAACTGACTAGGAGAGTAACTATTTGAAATAACAATCCAGACGCAACTTTTGTAGGTAATTTTAAAAATGTTAAGATTTGTGGCCATTTTCCCCTCTTCCTTTTTACTGCTCCTTAAGGAAGATGCCTAGAGGAGTTTTGTTTTGTTTTGTTTTGAAATCAGAATGAGGCAGTGCAGTGTCAGCCCCAGGAAGCACCTTTGTGGTTAAATCGGAAATCTTCCCTTTCTTGGGAAGTGCTGATCTGTTTGAGGAAAGCTCTTCAGTCCAAAAAGCTTTTGGTAAAACTTTCGGGGTGACTAGGAACCTTTTGAGAAGACAATGCTGAGAATTCAAAGCCTAGAAAAAGCTAAAGGAACAAAACAACGCTGTTAATTAGAACGTAAAACTGTTTATCATAATCCTGTGCAAAAGTTGTTTGTGTGTTAATGTCTATTATTTAGTTCTGAGAATTTTCCTGAAAAGGTAATTTTTTTATTATCAGAACACCTTAAGAAATCATTTACTCCCTGAAAAGTCAACAAAAAGGTTTTGCACCCGGTAATTTCAAGATCTGTAAGCCTCCAGAATGTAACCATTGTAGTGGGGACGGTTAATGATAAAAGCCATACTAAGTTCTTTCCTGTATTGTGGAGGGGGAGTGGTCAGATCGGACCCTTGTCTTTTGCCCAAAGACCACCTGTTAGCATCAAGTGCTTTTGCAAGTGCCCTGAAGTCTGCGTGGGGAAGGGACCTGCTGCCGCCTGCTTTGTCTGTGATGGCTCTTAGAAGCTCTGTTCAATCGATGCCACTGAAACTGCTCTCTGATTCCCTGTTCACCTGCCCATCACACATCTCTCCCAGGAGGGCCCATTGAATCCAAGAAATAATGCAATTTTTATTTTGTTAAAGCCGGGCTCCCCAGACCCTGAGCTGTGTCCTGTTACTGCTCTGTTGCCCATCAGGAAGCTTGGTGCACAGCAGGAAGCTGATCCAGCGGGAGGCAGCTCCACACACAAGGCTTCCTTTGTATTTACAGCAGCCCCTCACTGACTGCGTGGTCACGTAAGCCAGGCCTCCTGTCAGGTTAGCAGAGGCATTGGATTCTCGCACCAGTGTGAACCTTCCTGCGGCCCGCACGTGGGAGCGATCTGGGTTTCATGCTCATGATGAGAATCTCATGCCTGATGACTGAGGTAGAGTTGAGGTCGTTGATGCTAGTGCCACCTCGTGTTCCCCACTCGCGTCTGACAACGGAAAAATTATCTTTCACGGAACTGGTCTTTGGTGCCATGAAGGTTGGGAACTTCTGCTTTAGAAAAACAGTACAGTCTGCACACACATACATGAACATACCACTTGTCCATTACTTTAGGGAGAAATCAGATTTTTAACGACTTCTAAATTGCCTCTGATTTTCTGTTGAGCAGGTTATCCAGCTTGGACTAGTGACTGGGTCTCTAAACTAGTCCCTGTGTGCCCTGATAACATTCACTCTTGGCATCTAAAGAATGTCAGAGTAGTCATCTTCTGAGCCACACATTCTAACCTCTAATCTAAGTTCAAGTGTACAGTCGATGGAGTGTGTGCTCCAAATTGTTCTGAAACTGAAATAAACCAAGTTAGGATAAGTTGTTAAAAGCAAAACCTCATGGTTGTGTTGTGCCATTTGGTCATCAGCTGTTTGGTGTTTTCTGGATTTGGAAACACAAGGTAGGTTACCACACTTTCTTTTCTGTAGGGTTCGAGGCCTCTTACGGCCTTCACACTAAGTCTATTGGGTGCCCCGGTGAGCTCCGAGCTAGGGTCTCCAGAAACACACAGGAGAGCTGAGATGAGGACACAAGCAGACGTGAGACGTATGAAACCATGCAACATATCCACAGACCTCCAGTAGCTCCAAAGCATTAGAACAACACAAGCAAGAGTGGCTTCTGAAGCAAGCATGGTGACGCATGCTTATACTCTTAGCAATTGGGAAGCTGAGGCAGGAGGATCATCAGTTAAGAACTTCACAAGACCCTCTGTCTAAATAAAAAGGATTGGGAATATAGCTCAGTGTGATGGTCTGGGGTTCAATCCCTAGAACAAAAAGAAAATAGCTCCTGAAAGACACTGTAGGTTGGGTGCTCCTAGAAGAATATTAAAATTTAAATAGGAAGGTGGTTGTGCAACAGTGAGCTAGAATTTTGTGATTCATAAGGTACCACACTTGTAAAAGATTATTTTTTCTATTTTTTATTTGTTATGTACATGAACTACAGATTCAACAACACCTTGGAAATATAAGGCTTGGGGAATCAATGACCATCTATACCAATGACCATCTGTACCAATGACCATCTATACCAATTTTGGACTTTGTCTCTATTTAGTACATGCATAAAATCATGTCACTAAGATATTATTTGTATTTTATACGATTATACTGTAACTTATGCATTGATATCACCCCTTTTATGTTTTACCAGTAATACATTTTGTTTTTTATTTAGGGATTAAACCCTGGACTTTATCCATGTTAGGCAGATGCTCTGCCACTGGGCTACATTCCCAGCCCCTGAAATAAAATATTTTTAAAGTGAAAAAATAAATAGGAAAAACAAAAACAGAAACAACTTTTGGTAAAGCTAACAGGAAGAGCAAGGGCTTGGGGTTTGGAATTAGGGCTCTGTCTTCAAGAGACAGAAAGAAGGGAGAGGCCAAGAGGAAGAAATTTCTCTTCCTTCCACTTTGAAGCTAGAAAGACAAGATGTCCACGTGTAACTGTAATGCACATTACAGTGTGCTGTGTACTATACTCAGTGCTTATAAGTTCTATGATAAAATGCACCTCTTCTGGGTGGCAAGCATCAGAAAAGGAAGCATTCATTTATTGTTCACTCATTAATTTGTTTAGTGTTCAGTGATAAGAAAACTTAAGTGGAGGATTCAAGGATGGATTCAAGCTGATTGCAAGGGAAGAATGTACTAGATCCTCTGCTGAGTGGGTCATAGGTAGGTGGCAGTCAAAGCAGCTCTGACTGGCATGGGAAATACTACTGGGGTAGAACCAGTCATGGGGCAGGAAGATTAATGAGTGGTGGGCTGTACATTTGAGCATCCCTTGGAAAAACCAGGTGCTGGTGTCTACAGTAGAGTCAGAAGTGCAGCTGTGCAGCTGAGAAGAGATGTTGGAGCCCATATCCATAGATGTAGGCGTCCTCAGCCACATTAAGCAAATGAAGCTGTGGCAATGGGACATGAGAGAGGATAGAGAGGAAGAGGAAAGAGCCTAGAGTAAACAAAATAGAAGGATTATAATGATGGTCATTAAAACTGGGCAAGGAATAAAGAACATGTTTGTGTGGTGTGCCGGGGGCTATGGGGAGGGTCTAAGGCACACCGCGGAAAGGATGATGAATAAACCTGCTTGGCCTGAGCACTTGAAAATGGTTTGCCATGAAGGAGAAGATAGGACGGCTTCCTGAAGAGTCTCAGGCCTGTGCCTAGAATGCAACATCTGGATCACTGAGCAACTCCAGCCAGGATTCCCTGCACAGTTTGAGGCATCAGGGTGCCCAGGTATTTTGAAGGTTCAGGAGCGAGGGGAATTAAGAAAACCAAGAAAGAAGAGTGGAGCCAGCTAGTAACTGCTGTGTCCCCCTCCCACCTCAACCCCAGATAGTACATTAACAACCACAGAGATCGTGCCAAGTGTAGCTCACTTGCTACCTCCAGCTCTGGTATCCAAGGCCAGAGTCCTTGCAGCAATGCCATCTTCTCAGGACAAGGATGGACAGTGTATTCCAGCTTGCATAACAATATCCACTAAAGTATTAACATCTAGGAGATGCTGACAGAGTAACTCTACACTTAACATAAGGAGTGCATGCCACAGTTTCACAGGGATGCACAATGTGAGTTACGTATAAAAATGTAAGTGTTTTAATAGATACTTCTAAAACAAGTAAAAAGAAGTATGCAATTCATGTTAATACTGTGTTTATTTAACCCAATCTAGCCCAAATATCATCATCTGATATGTAATTCACTGCAAAAATATCAATGATAGTTCAGCTTCTTTTATTTATCTTTAAGCCTCTGTGTATTTGACTTTTGCAAGGCATCTCAGGTGAGACTAGCCCCACTTCAAGTCCTAAAGCATGGCATGTGACAGGTGGATACCACATTGTTCAGCGCAGTTGTAGGGGTAGAACTATGCTTTTGAAGGAATTCTTTTCACTAGTAATAGTCTACTCAAGCCTCATGGAAAAATGAATTCTACTTTTAGATGTTATAATTTCAGAAGGTTTCAAAGTGATTGACATCTTGTCAGTAAGACAGAAAGTTGGTTTTGCATATTGCAGAGACCACAAGTACAGCTCAGTCTCTCAGGCCTTCTCACTTCTGATCTACCTGGTGTGTGGGGCCAACTGATCACAATACCTTTTTTAAACATTCTCATTCCCACGTCCCAAACCATAGTACAAACTTCCCGCCTCCACTGCCAATGAATCTATGCAAGTAAGGAAAATGCGTACAAGGCTATCTTCAAAGAAGGAAACTTGAGCTTGGCTCTAAAGGGATTTGGGCTCACCTCCCTGCTCTGCTACTTGCTCACTGACTATAATCCGAAGTGAGTGACTTGCCCACTCTTGGTATGAGCTTCTTTATCTGTCAAACGCACCTTAATCACAATGCGGCCTGAAGTTGAATGAGATTGCTATGAGACACAGCGTTGAATAGCGACATGTAGTTACAGAACACTGCTCGTGGGTGAAGCTACCCCCTGTGGAATTTCAACCTGCACCTTTGGCTAGTAGATCTAGAGGTACTTTTAAGAGATCAGCTAGGTGAATTCTTAAGGCTCCTTCTGCTGGAGGGGAAACTGGAGGGGGTTGAAAGGCATATGAAAATGGGCAGAAACCATAGCAACGGTAGAGTGAGCTAGAGAACCCTGACACTTCAGGTCGGGTCACACCCACAAACTCTAGTAAGGGGAACGGCCTTGGCCTCAGCCCCTTTTCAGTGCCTGGTGACAGTTGAGTTTGAGGCTTTCCCCAGAGGCCCCAGGGATCTAGTAGAGCATCTGGACACACAGAACCCAGTCCTATGCATCAGAGTCCTTGCTGTGACAGTGTTCATGTCTATAGAAGGTCTTGTGTAACTTCCTGGCACTAAGAGAACACTGGATGGGCAGTAGGAGACTTTGCTTTCTGAAAGTCAGGCATCACTCACCCAATCTCTGGGATGGTAGCTTTAATTCTGGAGATCCAGGTACTCAGATTCAACACCTCTGCAAGTTGGAAGGGCCCTTGTAGATCACGTAGGGGTTGCTGGTGCCTCTGGAGTTAGTGACATGAATGTCAGTGTTTCACAATCATATACTTTTGGGGAAATGTTGAGTTAACATTAAAGTGTTATGCTATTGCTAGGCTTCTCCGAGTCTTTGTAATATACTACTCTGGTTGAAATGTGTCCCCTAAAGTTCATATGCAGGAAATTTGATTTGGAATGTGGCAGTGTTGAGAGGAGGGGCCTATTGTGAGAAGCTTGGTCATAGAGGCACTGCCCTCATGAATGAGTTAGTGCTGTTATTCGTGGGAATAGTTTTCTTGTGAAAGCATAGGATGAGACTCTCTCTCTCTCTCTCTCTCTCTCTTTCTCTCTCTCTCTCTCTCTCTCTCTGCCTTCTACCCTCTGCCATGGGATAACCCAATGAGAAATCCCTTTGCCAGATGCTACTTTTCCAGGTCTCAGGACTTCACAGTTTCACCCTATAGGTACACCATCAGCTTTCCTGCTTCTGTGGTTTCTGGTCTTGGACTGCTGATTCCTGGCACCAGCATCTCTGGGCCCCCAGCTTGTAGAAGGTCTATCACAGAATATCCTAGCGTCCAGAATCATGATCCAGTACATTTCTATTTATTATAAATTGCCCAGTCTGTGATATTATGTAACTGTAGTATGAAAAGGAATGACATGTGCCCAGGTGTATTGTGACATCATAAGAAGGGCGTGTAGACTGGAGTGACTCTCACACTTCAACATTGAACTATTTTATTAAGTGTTTTTCTCCCAACCTGACTATGTCACTTAACATCTGCATGGAATATATACTGGCAATAAATTCATTTTTCAGCTGTAGGACTTGGACTCAAAGAAGGAAAAGAACTATTCAAAGTTACTCACCTACCAAGAGGGGGGAACTTCTATCTGCCAAGGCCATTTTGGGTACTTATGAAATCATTCACTGGCCATACAAAGATATCAACTTGGGACTGGGGGAATGGCACAGCAGTTAAAGTGCTTGCCTAGCAAGCGCACAGCCCTGGCTTCAATTCCTCAGCACCATATGAACTGGAGGTGATGGCACACGCCTGTAGTTCCAGCACTCGGGAGGCTGAGACAAGACAGTTGCTGTGAATCCGAGGCCAGTCTGGGCTCCTTAGTGAGTTCAGGACCAGTCTGGGCTACAGAGTGAGACCCTGGCTCAAAGAAAAAGTTATCAACTTAAAAATTAGCCCAGTATATTTGGCTGCACATTTAATTAGTATATAACTTACTCAATCCTAATGTATGGTTCCCTTGGCCAGGCAGGGCCAAATGATTTCATGGGCTGTTTATGGGTCTGTGGGCCAAATATACCCCACCCCGTACAGGGTCAGAGCAGGACTAGCACCCGGTTGGCCTGACTTTTCTGATGCTTTTCTGCACACAGCATGCGCATCCTTCTTAGCTCTAGTTATTCCTCAGTGACCTGAGGCAAACCCGGACTAAACACAGGGAGTAACCTTTATCAAAAGAGTGGCTATTCTCTTGGATAAGATAGACTTTTGTCAAACAAATGGCAACTTTTTATATCTGGTTAAAGCAAAAGCTTTTGTTGGCAGGAATACCTAACCTGTCTTTTTTTTTTTTTTTTTTTTTTTTTTTTGAGTGAAGCGGACCTGTCTTGGGCCACATGTAAAATGAGCTACATAATATAGTCAAAATTGTGCATAATTGCTAAAACTTCCTTTTTAAATTTTTCATTATACCATTAAAAGAATCGCGGGCAAAGCCCCAGGAGGCTGTAGGCTGGACGTGCCTGCATCAGAAGCAGGAGCATCTGTGGCCGACTTTCTATCATAGTAAGCTGTGAGAGGGGAAACGGGAAGGTGAAAGCTTTGAACTCATTCATTAGAACAGTGGCCCTGGGCATCACCCTGAGCTTAGGAGAAATTCAAAATCTTGAGCCTCACTCCAGCCTTGCTGGATCAGACAGTTGGAGGGAAGGGTCCATCAGCCTGCTGTTTACAGACGTGAGTTTAACCACTGAATTAGAGAAAGGGAGGCTTTCAGACAAGGGATGAGAAAGAAAGGTAGTTCAATTTCAGGTGTAAAACTCAACATGCTCTGTAACAGCAGAAAGGCCCTTTTTTTAATCCCAATTTGAAGCCTTAGAAATAGAGGAAGATTATGTAATGAGTAAGAAAACACATAGCATTTATGAAAATGGGAGGAGATACAACATACAAAAGTTGAACGAACATGAGAGGGTAAATGCCTGCCTTGGTTACTTCCTCTTCGCTGTGACTCAATACCTGACATGCACAACTTTAGGAAGGAAAGATTTATTTTCAGAAACTTCACAGTCCTTTCATGAGTGGGTGGCTGGAAAACGGTGGAATCACGTGGTGGGGCAGTGGCTAAAGCCAGAGCAGGAGCTGCAGCCAGTGCTCTGAGACAGAGATCCTGACAGCACCATTGCAGAACCAGAGAAGCCTCGGAGGAAGGGGAGAATCAGCCAAGCTCCAAGCATCCCCCCTTCCAGCCGGGCCCCTGCACAGTAACCACAGGTATATGAGGTATTTGGGGGACACTCCAGACCTAAACCACAACAATAAAAAAAAATACTTGTTGGGCCTTTTTGGGGATATCTTGAAATTAGAAAAGTATATGTTCTGATTTTTCATTTTTAGTCTTTTAATGACCTTTTCATCATACACATGGTGTGTGGAATTCCAAGAACAGAAACTGATCTCGGGAGAGCATGGTGGCTTCCCAGTGGGAAGAGAGGAGTCCCAGAGACCTGTCACACTTCAAATCTACCATGAACGAATGATGTGATCTTGAGAAAATTACCTTATGTTTCAGGACCTGATTTCTATTCTAAAAAATGAAGCTAGGTATTGTGACACATCCTATAGTCCCAGCACTCTAGACTCTAGGAGGCTGAGGCAGGTGGATTGCAGTTTGAACAATTTAATAATTTAGTGAAACACAATCTCAGAAGATATATATGGCTGGGAATGCAGCTCAGTGAAAAGGCCCTGACCCCAGTCCTTTGGCCCTTTGATCCTGAGTGCAAATTATTCATGCTTTGGCCTGGGAATAAACTGCCAAGGAGCAAGGCAGAACTTTCCAAGGACTCTGTTAAACCTGAGTGCTGTGGTTGTCCACAATACACTAATTAAAGTGAATACAAAGATAAGCAATTAGTGCACACACCTTCTCCCCACCCAACCTAGAGACGCCCCCCAGCTACAGAAGTAAGTGAAGATGCTGTCACCAACTTCTGTGACTCCGTCCTCCCAGTGTATTCATACATAGTATTAAGTATTGATTGCTATCCCTAATTGAAATACTACTTTGTGCCAGGCAGTTTTTGAATTAACTTCTGGTTACTGAGCTTTCAGATGTCAATATATGTGGCATGAAAGCAGGTTCTAGAGCATATAATTTGGAGAAAAGTGGAGTGATGTAACATTCACATACTTTCTTTATTTCAGGAGTTGTCAGAGCCTTTAGTCACATGCGTAGGTACATTCTGAGCCTCTAAGAAAGTCATATGGTATATGATCATTCCCAACTTGTTTTCCATTGATCTTTTGCCAGTGCCTTTGTATTGTTTTGTTTTGTTTTACTTTATTTCCCACAAACTCAGAGGCATCTATTAAAATGCACATTGAAATGTTTGTCTTTCTTTTATTTCTTTTTTCTTTCTGTTTTCCTTTTTTTTTTTCCAGGACTTGATATTGAACCCAGGACCTATATACATTACCACTCTCTTAAAAATATGTAATTGTTTTGAGATAGTCTTGCTAAATCACCACATTATCCAGTCTGGGCTCAAACTTGCTAAGTATGTAATAGCATCATGTCTAAAAGACAATGAACATACCCAAATTTTTAATCCTTTTATTCCTAAGAAATAATACTGATCATCTAAACCTTCAGTGAACTGTTGTGTGTTTGCTGGTGGAGGGTCTGGCCTCAATGTTGCTGGCAGCTGTCAAATCCAGGCGCTGGTTGTGAGAGGTTGGCGTAGTTGCGGAAGTCTCTTCAGATGAAACAGCAGCGCAGTTCGGCACGTCAACTGAGTCTTCCTGTCATGAAATATTTCTCTGTAGCAGGTGTTGCAGTTCCGCAGCATCTTATCCACCGTAGAACTTCTTTCAGAATTGGTGACGGTCCTCTCAAACTCTGTCGCTGCGTTATCAGCTGAGTTTATGTAATACCCTAAATCACTTGTCATATTCAGTCTTCCCAGTGTCACCCCAGGGGTAGATCCCATCTTGACAAGCCATTTTCTTTGTTCACCCACTAAAAGCAACCCCATTTGAGTTTTATTATGAAATTGCAGCAATTCAGTCCTGTCCTCAGGTTCCACTTCTAATTCTAGCTCTATACCTATTTCCACCACATCTGCAGTCACTCCTTCCAGCAGGATTGGAATCTATTTCTTCTAAGCTTCTCTTTAAGTGAGTATCTTGACCTCCCCTCGTGACTCACAAAGGTCTTCGGTAGCATCTAGAATGGCAAATCCTTTCCAGAAGGTTTTCAGTTTCCTTTGCCCAGACACTTCAGAGGCATCACTGTCTATGGAATTACAAAATGTATTCCTAGGGCAATCTCCTTATAAAATGTATTTCCTAAATAATAAGAGACTCCAAAGTCAAAATGCCCCGATGGTCCCTGGGCTACAGGAGGAATGTGAGGTTGGCAAGCGTGACAGGCACATTAATGTCACTGGCCATCTCCAAGAGAGTTCTTGGGTGACCATGTGCATTGTCATCAAGCAGTCACATTTTGAAAGGAATCCTTTTTGGGAGCAGTAGGTCTCATCAGCAGACTTGGAATATTTGGTAAGCCATGTTGTAAGCAGATGTGCTGTCTCCCCACTTTGTTGTTTCATTGGTAAAGCAGAAGCAAAGGAGATGTCATGTAATTCTTAAGGACCCCAGGATTTTTGGAATGACAACTGAGCATTGGCTTCCCCTTCAGTGATCGGCTCTATTAGCCCCTAACAAGAGAGGCTTGTCCTTTGAACTTGTCCTTGGAAGAGAGGCTGTTGTTGGAAGTGCTGACGCCAGGCATTGGCTTCTCCTTTCTGGCCATCAATGTCTTCGATGGCATTTTCTCCCTGTATCTACTCTGAAAATCTGTCAGTGAGTGTAGCCACTTTCCTCGCTTACCCTAGCTCCATCCCCTGACATAGCATCTCCATCAGCACTTGCTACTTCTCCTTGCAATTTGATATTAAGGAGACGACTCCTTCCCTAACATCTCACAAACCAAACTTTACTGGCTTCAAACTCTGTTTATGCACCCTCATCACCTGTCCCAGCCTTCATAGTACCCACAGGAGTTCAGGCCTCACTCTGCATAGGCTCTGCTTAGGGAATATTGTAGTTACTTTGTTCTCCTATCCAGACCACCGAAACTTTCTCCAGCTCAGCATTAAGACTGTTTTGCCTTCTCCCCATTCATGTGTTCACTAGAATCCAATGCACTTGTAATTTCCTTGAGGATCTTTTCCTTTGGAGTCACATCTTGGCTAACTGCTTAGCACAACAGGCTCAGCTCTTGGCCTGTCCTGGATTTTGACCCGCCTTTCTCACTGAGCTACCTTATTTATGTCTAGCTTTTGATTAAAATGAGAAATGTGCAATTCTTCCCTCGACTTGAACACTTCAGAGCTACTATCTGGCCTCACGTTAATATTGTTTCATCTCAGGGACTGAGGAGGCCTGAAGAAAGGGAGCAAGGTGGGGGAGATGGTCTGTGGAGCAGTCAGAACATGCATATGTCTCAGTTAAGGTCACCGTCTTCTATGGGTACAGCTTGTGGCACCTCTGGACAACTACAATAGATTAGCAATCACAGGTCATCATAACAGATATGACAATAATGGGAACAGTTTGCAACATTGTGAGAATACCAAGATGTGACGCTGACACACAAAAGGGGCACATGCCGTTGGAAGAATGACATCAATAGACTTGCGCAGCACGCGACTCCTCCAAGCCTTTCATTTGCAGAAGTGTGGTTGCTGCAAAGCACGACAAAAATGGAATACACCGTGTTCCCATTTCATCTAGAGTAGAATTCAAAGTCTTCACGAGAGTTTAGAAATCTCCTCATGATCTTCTTTTGACCTTCCCTTCATCTCCCTTCATTTGTCACATTATCACAATGTTGGCCTTTTCCTATTTCTTGAACATATACTCTTTAAAGTCTTAGGGACTTTGCACACTCCGCTGCTTCTGTCTGGAATCCTCTTGTCCCCACACTCGTTGTGGATGGCATGGCATCCTGTTGCTGCCTTAAAGAAGCCCAAACTAGGCATCGCTATTATTCTCTGACTGGACCTCTTGGTTTTCCTGTAGGCATCATCACAACTTGCAATTATTTGTTTATTTGCTTTTTATTTTGTCGGTTTTTCTTGATTGGGGATTTGGGTTGTTGTCCTCTCGGCTAGCATATAAACATCCTGGAAGCCACCACAGCTGCAAGTTGTACTTGGAAGTTAAAATACATACAAATTAATTAGGACAAGGACAGCCTCTTCAACAAATGGTGCTGGGAAAATTGGACATCCACATGCAGAAGTATGAATATAGACACACAGCTGTTACCATTCACCAAAATTAAATCAAAGTTGCTCAAAGAGCTAGATATTAAAACTGAAACACTGAACCTTCTGGAAGACAAATTAGGCAAATGTCTAAAAGACAGAGGTGTAAGTAAAGACTTTCTTAGTAAGACACCAAACACAAAAGAAATAGCTACCCAGAATTAACAAATGAGATTCTGTCAAATTAAAAAGTTTCTGCAGGGCAAAGGAAATTATCAACAGTGTAAAAAGAGAACCAACAGACTGGGAAAAAATATTCACCACCAATACCTCAGACAGGAGGCTCATAACCAGAATATGCAGTGAACTGAAGAAAAGGAAGCCCCTCAACATCAAAGACTCTATTGAAAATTGGGCAAAGGAAATGAATAGGCAGTTCTCAGGTGAAGAAGTTCAGATGGCCAATAAGTACATGAAAAGATGTTCAACATCCTTAGCCATAAGAGAAACGCAAATCAAAACATCACTAAGATACCATCTAACTCCAGAGAGACTGGTGTATACCCAGAACACAAACAGCAATCAGTGCTGGCCAGGCTGTGGGGAAAAAGAATGTAAAGTGGTACAACCAGTGTGGAAAGCAATTTGGAAGTTCCTCAAAAGACTGGGAATAAACATCCCCTTTGATCCAGGGATACCTCTTCTGGGAATTTTCACAAAAGAGTTAAAAACAACATATAACAGAGATACATGTATACCCTTGTTCACAGCAGCACAACAAACAATAGCTAAAATATGGAAGACACAAAAATACCCATCAATAGACCAATGAATACATACATTGTGGTATTTATATACAGTGGAATATTATTTATCTATAAAAACAAATAGGTTGGAGGCTTTTGTAGGCACATAGACATAACTCATGCTTAGTGAAGTGAGTCAGAAGCAGAAGGTGAAATATCGAATGGTTTATCTGATATGAGAAACTCAGACCACAATCATTTCATAGAATTTAATGTGGTGAATAATGGGAACTGGAGGGGAGGGGGAAGGAATGGGAGGGTTGAAAAGAGAGAAGGGAAGGATATGTAACTTTGCCACGATATGGATGTGCACAAAATACTCAAAATCAATGTAAACTTTATGTTTTGCACGTATACATATCAATAAATGGAAAAAAAAATAATTAGGAAAAGTAAGTCATTTCCATCAAAATTATCACATTTATCAAATAATTCTTGGGGGTTTTATATGTAACAAGCTCTTCTTCAGCACCTGTATCTACTTTTAAAATGCCTGATTCATACCTAACTTTACTGAAACTCTTCTATCTCAACCCAAAAATTTATGGATATTTCTACCTTTTTGTTATTTGGTGTCAAAAGGAAAAAAAAATTTTCACAAATTTGACAAGGCTGAAAGGAACATCCGTTTTCTATTTTTATGATTTAGAGATGACCATGTGGCAAATCAGAAAGGGCTATGGTTGGCTTTAAAGAAAAATAGAAGTAAAAGTTCATTTTTTCCCTTGAGTGGTAGCCACTTAGAAAACTCACTACTTCACTACTCTATTTTTAAAGTGTTAT
The DNA here is from genome assembly GCA_004027205.1 of Ctenodactylus gundi. Classification (NCBI taxonomy): domain Eukaryota; kingdom Metazoa; phylum Chordata; class Mammalia; order Rodentia; family Ctenodactylidae; genus Ctenodactylus; species Ctenodactylus gundi. The sequence continues at coordinate 13,086 of PVKB01007351.1, read as the reverse complement.
TTCCTGGGGATACCAACTTGTCTTCAGATAACTTATGGCTTCTTTTCTAAAATCAAATTGATCTTTCACAAAAATACAATATTGAAGTTGATTCTTTTTTTTTTTTTTCAGCACTCTGGATTTTCCTCGGGGATATTCTACCACTGATCTACATTCCCAACCCCTTTAATTTTTTTTTTTTTTGATAGAGGGTCTCACTAAGTGCCCAGTGTGTCCTTAAACTTACAATCCTCCTGCATTACCCTCTCAAGTAGATGGGAGTGCAGGTATGTGCAGCCTAGGCTGACTTATTGAGGATATTCTTAATAATAAAGTACAGACTCTGAAGGTACTCCCCTGGAAGGGTCTCCAAGACATTTTCCATGGTGGCAGCCTCACTGATATAACTAGTCAGCCCCCACACACTGTTGAGGTTGAAGTATAATTCTTGAAACTGTAGAAGCAACATCAGGCTCACTATTTCCAGGCCTATATTTACCAATAAGGAAAAAGGGAAATGACAACTATTGAAAGGCAATATGCATGTGAACCACACGATGAATGTAATTATTATATATTGCAAACATTACCAATACAAAAAGAAATCAGGTCATCTTTGCAGAATAAATCCACCTACTTCCTGCACTTCAGGAACCCTTTTGAATCTGCCTGCATTTGTGTGCAGTATTGGAACAGCAAAATCCCTAGGCTGGCTAACCTGTGGCCTGTTTTAGGACTAGTTCTTACATTGGGACCCTCTTGATTGAACTTGGAGTAGCCTTGAGGTTAAAAGCCAAAAACAGACTTCAGAGGAGTTAATGAAATCTTGCTGGGAAATGTTTCCCTGGAACCCAAACTCCATTGACTCCTTTTCCATTTCCAGTCTCTAATTCCCAGAAACCTCTAGTCATGTATGACAAATGGCTGATCATCCAAGCAGAGTGACCTGCCATTCCAGGAACCATGTCTCAGCCAGTGTAGAAGGCAGCTCATTTTTCTCTTCAGAGGTCTAGTCTTCCTTCCTGGGTATGACTACCCCAAATGGGGTTCCCCTTGCTGAGGGGAAACTAGCTTGCTAACCTGCCATCAGGGATCCTCCTTCCTCATGGCAAGAAGATTTGAGAAGGGCTTTATTCTGTCTGGACCCTGCGTTGAGGGTCCCAACAAAGACCAATGAGTCTTCATTGCGCGGGCTGCCTTTGGAAGGTGACTGTCTCCAGACCACCAACTCAAGCCACCAAAGTGCTCATCCCGCCCAGGAGTCAGCTTTGTCCCTCAGTTCCCACTCCAGCTTCACATGACCTCTGGGTCAAATCCCTCCCTCTCCCTCTCTCTCCCTCTCTCTCCCATGCTTTGACTCCTACCAGGTCAATAGTGTGCTTTCCCTACTCTGTCTGAAAGCCCATCATGTTTATGTGATTGTTACGAGATGAAACAATCGGACCTTCCCTGTAAAAAAAAAAATGACATCATTTTGATGTATTTTTCCTCCTGGTGGCTTTATTTGCAGGAGTTCAGGTCTAGTCTTTAGATCACAGCCATTTCTAAGGCTCCATCCACACTTCTGTGCTATAAATGTACTTAAGTACCACAGTGATGTCTTTCTTTCAAAGACATTTATTGAGCACCTACCAAGTACAATGCAATGTGAAGAGTTGCCATTGAAGTACAAATTCTGCGTGTCCCAGAGCTCACTGCTAATGAGGGGTCAAAGCCAAGTACACAGATGATGATAACAATGCCTTACTTTCGTTCACCATTTATTATGTGCCAGTCTCATGCTGCTACATCTATTTCTTTTAACCCTCACAGGTCCACAGTCCTTTGTTTACAATTTTAAAATACAAAGCTTTAAGAACCCAAAGTTGATTCATATGAGCTTTTCCTAAACTAAATTGGCAGCAAAACTGACCTGCACTGACGTGTGACTATTTGTCATCTTATCCCACTTTGTATAATTATTCATTTGTTTCACTGTAGACACAAAAGGTTTTTCTTTCAACTTAGTACCCCAGACCCTCTGGGAGTGGCACTTTTGTAAGTTAAAAAATGTGTACCCTGCCTCTTAAAATCTAAGAATTTGACATATCTGGTACCACATGTCTGCAGTCCCAGCAGTCTGGGAAGCTGAGGCAGAAGGATCAAGAGTTTGAGCCTAGACTGGCAACTTGGCAACTTAATGGGCCCCTGTCTCAAAATTCAAAGTAGAAAAAGGTTCAGTGAAAAGGCTTTATCCCCAGTATCAACAAAGGAAGTAAATACAAAATATGCAATTTATAAGTTCCAAGAATTTCATGGCCCCATGATTTGGGGACAAGGAAATTCTAGTATTATTTTATCCATCTTATACATATTAAGATTGAGTCTCGGAGAAGTGAACTGATTTTCTTGTAATCATACCACAAGGACCTGAGAGCTTCAGGATTGAAAGTCAGTGTTGCTTGGTTCCAGCCTCTCATCAGAAACATGGCATAGCTTTCTTAGAGGAGGCTCAGAGTAAGGGCTCTGGGGGACTTGAGGAAGGCAATGGCCTCCCATTGGGGAGTTAGCGAGAGTTCCAGGAAGAGAGGGAGCGTATGGATCTGTTGCAGCTTGAGGGAAAGAGTAGACTGTAATCGGGCCAAAACACATTTGGGTAAAGAGCCGGTGGCCTTGGCCAGGGAGGGGAGAAGTTGAGAAGGTGGGTGAAAGACATCCAAAAGGCCAGGAGGGCTCGAGTAAGGAGTTTGCAACAAGAAGCTGTTCTGCTCCCCTGTGGATCCCATGGAACATTGTATCATCCTGCTCCATTCTGTCTTGGAGGAGGAAAATGCAGGTACGAACATTTCCACATTTTTGACTGAATTTATTTTATTTTATTATCTTATTTCTATCGAGCAGATTAACAGGTGATGTTGAAAAGGCAGCCATGAAAGCGAGGTAGTCCAGAAGAGCAACAGCCGTAAACATCTATAGTAGAAGTGGCTGCTGGGCTTTGTTGTTTCTTTGTAAGCAGAGAGTTAAAATTTAACCAGGACACTCATGCCTCGCTGCAGCTGGCAGGGCTTCAGTGGGAACCCAGCCGGCACCCACATGATACTCACAGTCCCCCTCCTGCTGCCCTAAACAACAGTTTCCTCCTCCCCCAACCCCCTCCCCCTAGTCCTCTTACTTGGAATCCTAGTAAAGGTCTTAGGAGTATACTTCCATTACCAGGAATTTAAACCTAGAATCTAAATATGTTCTCTTTTGTCAGAAATAATCAAAGTTCTAAACTGATATTTTAGAAATCAGGTCCAGTTCATGAGTAGCGAATTGAGTGTGTCTAATTACATTTTATAGTCATTTAACAGCTGTTAATAATGTAATTTTGTGTTATGCCCAATTTGCACTGAATTACTTTAATGGCACACATTGTATTTATTTTCCTTTTGGTGAAACAGTAATCAAACACTAGGGAATCAAGTTGGACACAGAAAAAAAAATAATTTATTATTTTTATAAGCTTGAAAAGAAGAGACTTTGGAAAAGACAAGAATAAATCGTATTATAAAACTAAAGGTAGTTTAACACACATGAATGCCTTTGTTTTTCTGGCATTTCCTTCTATAAAAAATAATTTAATGAGCACAGTACATTTGTTTCTCATCCAAGCCCATATTGTTTGATGTGAATCAAGTGTTTGCAAATACACATTTGACTGACAAGCTAATGAGATTCCTCCCCCTACCAGAAAAAAAAAAAGAACCAAATTTCTAAGTTTCTGTTGTATTGGTTAAAGAGACACAGCATCTATTTAAATAGATTTTCCAACAGAAACCTGCAACTCCAAGGTGAGGCCCAAAGAGAAAAGCAGCATAAAAGTAAGACGAAATCCCAGCTCTGGGAGACTGAGGCAGGAAGATCACAAGTTCGAGCCCAGCATGATCAGCTTAGTGACCTAGTGAGGCCCTGGACTTGAGCCCCAGTACACCCCCCGCCCCCCAAAAAAGACAAAATATGGAAAAACCCAAAAACCAAAGAAGATAGGCAGAGATCTTTATAGCTTTATTAGGGAGAAAAGAAAAGTCAACTTTGGGCCCCAAAAAGGCAAGATAATTGGAAGGGTGCATTAAGAAAGGCCTACTCTGTATTTTTCCATTCATTTTAAGCACTTGACGATTCAAGAGCACCTGATATTGTGCCCATCCGTGAGTGTTTTCTGCAGCCCCCAGGGATCAATGCCCTTTGTATTTGAAGTGAGCTACAAGAGTGGAGCAGAAAGGCCTTCTCGCTGTCTGCAGATGCTGGCTGCCATTACTCCAGCAGCAGCTAGGCCCAGAATCTTCTCCTTTCACCTACTGTTTTCCAGGACATACACATGGATGAGCTTTCCCTCCAGGAGAGTCGCATTAATTTGCAGTTAGTTCATCAAGAGTGGGAGGCCAGTTTCTTCCCTTCCCTGTTACCTCTCAGGCCACTATGCGCACTTGGACCATGGGATGCCAGTGGGGGAGGGGTGGTGGGCGAGGTCTGCCAGGTGCAGGCAATAAGCAGAGGAGGGGACGTCGCCTGTGGAGAATTCAAAAACCATAATAAAACTGACTAAAAGTCGGTCTGCTTTTCATGTCCTCCGTGTGCTGGCCCTTCCAAACAATGTCAGTGATAAAATGCTCCTTCCCACAGGCAGCTTGCTCCCACTGCTGCCTTCCCCACTTGGTCTTCTGTTGGGATACTGGGGGCTTCCGAGCCCTCACATAATGGGAGAGTTATGATGCCCCAAGCTCTCCAGCCTGTACCCCCTTTCTTGGTAATGGTGGGCTTTTTAAAAAAATTCCACATCTAATACCAAAGTCACTTTCTTGTCAGTTCCTCGCTGGCCCTGCCTAGCAGTTCCCACTTGTGTAGCTTTGTTCTTCAGCCTTGCAGGGTTCTCGCCGCTGTGTTGCCCCTGCCAACGTGTGGGTGGATTCTCTCTGCCAGCGTTTGCAGCTCTTTATTAACTTCGTGAAGAGTGTTGTGGCTCCTTTAGTTGACAGAGCGTTCCTTTGAGGAATTTGGAACAAGTTGCCAAGGCCTGATTCGAGGGCATTTAAGGGACACCACCCTGATGTCCTCTGCCAACAACCAGCACATGGCCTTTGGATCTTTGCTGCTTCAGGGTAAATCCTCTCTTGACCCAGAACATTATCCTCCGAAATTAATGGAGAAATGAACTGACCTGAGACTCACTCTCTTTACCTAGTCAATCCTATCACAGCTGTCAGAATGAACTTCAACATTGGAACGTGCCCAAAAGAACTGAACACATAGTGCACACTCATGTCATAACAACACAACTGTATTAGCTACATCTTGGAAGCAGCGTATACCCCATAACAGGTGAATACATAAAAAAAGTGGTATATATATATATATATATATATATATATATATATATATATATATGACGGAGTACTACTCTATTATTAAAAAAAGATAAAGTTGAATCATTTGTAGAAAAAAATGGATGCACTTTAAGACCATTGTGCTTAGTGGAATAAATCAGAAACAGACAGTTAAATATTGCATGGTTTCTTTAATATGAAAAACTCAAAGTATAAGCAATTTGAAGGGCAAAATATAAGACAGATGACAGGACACAGAATGACATATTTTGTGGAGATGGAAAGGGGACCTGAGGATGTGGAGACCAGAGAGGAGAGAGGAGAGGGGAAGTAAAAATGATTAAAATGCAATGTACATGTACCAATTCCCCAAGATGAATGTAATTATTGTGCATCATAAGCATATACTCGTGAAAAACAATCATTATGAGAGAAAAGATATGACTGTGCCTGTGTATGAGCAGGGCAAGATGAGAGGCAATATCTGAAACAGGAAGCATCTCAACCTACCCAACTGCCTCCACAGAATTATAGAGCAGGCGCCTCCAGATGGCTTTCCATGGCATTCTTCAGTGTACCTTAATTACATTGGGTGATCTCCTTTTTCTTCATCTCTGTTTGGATCACGGATCTCTTTGAGAATCTAATGTAAATTAAGCCCCATATTATCATAAAATGCATATTTCTACATATGTTCCAGAATTTTCTATACCACTCAGTTGGATTCAGTGACTCAAGAATTCCATGATCCTCAGGTTAAGAACTAAACCAATCCATGCTCCTTATCCTACCGCCTCACATTGTACAGAAAACCATCCAGGGCCACCATCTCCTTAAGCACAGAGGTATAGAGGTTAATGCACATTGATTTTAGAAGCCCATGAAAATGTCTTAATTTCTTTTAAAATCAAAAGAAAAATACTGAACTACCATATTAGTGAAAATATTTTAATACCTAGAATGTTCATATGCAAGTTTTATATTATTTTATAGGGGAAGGGGCGCACAAAAAGAAAAGACTAACTAGATGTGCCCAGTACGTGCAAAAGTTGAGATGTGACCCAGAAATGATCTGTTGTGGTATTGTACAGACATAGACAACACAGAATTGTTGTACATGTAACACTCTTTGGTGTAAGCTGACAGGAGCCTGTACATTCTACTAAGGGAGATGACAGAAGTGCCACTCAACTAGGAAATGAGAGAGTTCTGTCCCAGTCTTAGCTTCGCCACTGACTGGTAGGACCTTGATAGAATAATCTTATTTCTATTTTTTTTCATCTGATAATGGAACAAATCTAAAAACTGCCTTAAGCCCACATTGGGATCAAATCCTCTGGGGCATAATGAGAAAATACATATTAAAAAGTGCTTCATGTGCTTTAAAGTACAACAGTTTATAATTATACTCAGCCCTTGATATCCACAGGGAATTATTTACAGGACCTCCATGGATGCCAAAATCCATGAATGCACAGATCCCTTATACAGAACTGTTATATGCACAATCTCCGATAACCTTGAAATCATCTCTAGATTTGTAAGACCTGACAGCACTGTGTGATGGTTGGTACACTGCATGGTTTGGGGAATAATGACAAGGAAAAAAGTCTGTAAGTGCTCAGCACAGGTGCGATTTTTCTTTCTTCTTTCTTTTGTTCTTTGGTTCTTCCTCCTTTCTTTGTGGTACTGGGGATTGAAACCAGGAGGTTCACGCTCATCCACATCTACAGTCTTTTTTTACTGTCTTTTTAAAATTCTGAGATAGAATCTCATTAAGAAATTAAGTTGGTCAGAGCAGGCTCAAAGCTATGATCCTCCTGCCTCAGCCTGCTGAGATTACAGGTGTGTGCCACCATTCTCAGCTATTGTTTGCAGATATTTTCAGGTTATGGTTGATTGAATTCATGGATGCAGAACTTACACTATGGAGGGCTGACTGTATTAGTATAATAATCCCAGTTTGGAAGTTTAGGGATAAAAGACAGATGAAGTGGGTGGCTAGTTATTGTTGTTATTAATATAGCTCACAGATTCCTCAGGATAATGGAGAAAATAAGGCTTCTAGAAGAAGTGCCTAGAGACACAAACTCATAGGCAACCAAAGGAAAATGAACTCTCAAGGATAAAATGCATCTATAAAGTACAGACGTTAATTCTAGACAAAGGTTATTTTCTGAATTTTATCAAAATAATGGCTATCTTTCTAAGTAATGATCATAATGGTTATACACTTTTTCCAGATGCTCTGACTGTTTATTTTGGTAACTCTTCTGAAATTGCCTAAATAATAAAATCCAATGCTAGAATCCTCACAATTCGTGAAGCTGGAATTAGAACTGAAAAATCTGCTTTCACATGTTGGGTCTACTGCTTACCAGCTATGTGACCTTGGGCAAGTCATTCCCCTCTGTGCCTTATACTTCTCCTGTCTAACATGAGTGCCAAACTGAACTCAAATAAACAAAAATGAGAACAGACTCATGGGAAGAGGCTGCCTGTTGATGAGGCCATTTCTCTTGGGGTCACTCAGGTCTTGCCCATCTCTTTGGTGGCTATGCAGTCTCAGGCTATGATTTTACCTTGAGGCCTAGACACTGAACGGGAGACAACATTCACTACTTCAGCCACAGGATTTATCTTCTCTATGTGTGATCCAGGGGAACTTAATCTGGGAATTCCCTGAAAACCAGTCACAAGCACATCTTCCACTGGCCTGTTGTCCAAAACTCAGGCATAGGATTCAGCTTCAGAAAGTCATTTGCATTATCACCCTGTTCCAGGAAAAATCTTAACTTTCCTTAAGGATAAAAGCACTGAAATTCAAGTTGGGCAATCATGCTTCTACCCAGCTGAGGTGATTACGGGGTTTGGGGTTGGGTACCACTAGCCCTACTGTTGCTACAGTTGCAGGTGCCTCATCCAACCAGGTGACACCTCCCACTTTTGCTTCTGGACCTGCAGTCCAGTATCTTTATTACATTACGGTACACAAAATTTCTTAAGATGCAGAAAGGATTATCCAGAGCAAAATCAATAAAGTATATCAATTAAAAGCATCTCCTTACCAAAAGATACCGCTAAAGCAATGAACAGGCAAACCACAGAAAGGAAGAAATATTTCCTAATACATAATATATAATCCTGCATATATACATGCCAAAACACTTGTAACCAGAATATATAAATAAATCACCAAAAACACTAATAGTTTTACAATTCCACCTCATCAATGGTAAAAGACTTGAACAGAAAATTTATAAAAGATGACATAAAAATGGTAAATAAGCACATGAAAAGTGCTCAGTATCCTTAGCCATTAGGCAAATTCAAGTTAATCCACAATGGATAGTAATACATAACTACTGGAATAGTTAAGATGAAGCAGAGTGACAATACTAAATGTAGAAAAGGATACGGAGCAACTAGAGCTCCCTTACATTGCTGATGGGAAATAAATAAAATGTTTAACCATTTTAGAAGACTTCTTATCATTTGCATATATATTTATTTAAACATATCCCTCCCCTACATCCCAGACAGTAAGTATATTCCTAGATATTTACCCAAGAGAAAAGAAAACTTGTGTACTCAAAGAATTTATGCATGAATTTTATAGCAGATACATGCAAACAGATAAAACTAGAACTGACTTGAATATTCATGAAAGGAAAAATAAGTGAATTGTATTTTTACAACGTGACACTAGAGAGCAAGAGAAAGAAATACACCGCTAATATATGGAAGCAAAGGAATAAATGTCAAAAACATGTGACAGGAAGACATCAGATACAAAAAAGTACAAGCTTACAGTTCCATTTACATGATCCTCATAAAAGGCAAGCCCTGTGAGAGGTTGAGGCAGGATTATCTCAAGTTTAGCCCAGGCTGGGTAATTTAGTGACTTAGAGAAACCCTGCGTCAAAATTTAAAATAACTTAAAAATAGCTGTGGGTGTAGCTCAGTGCAAAGACCCTGAGTTTAATTGCTAGTACTGCAATAAATATGTAAATGGAAAAGAAAAGTCAAGACTGTTACATGGCGAGGGAAAGAAAACTTCCATAGCGAAAGAAATTAGAGTAATAGTTGGTTTTGAGGAAGGGCATTATTTGCTGGAAAAAGATGAGAGAATTTGGGGGAGTGATTCGAATATTTTATGTCTTAACTGGTGTGATGATGACAAAACTGTATGCATTTGTCTCATTCCATCAAACATTATATGTAAATTATTTTCCAATAAAAAACTGGATTATCTGTGCTGCCTAGCATGACCACCCACCCTATTTGCTACATGTGGTCCCAGATGACTTTAAATTTCTGGAGAAAAAAATGACCAGTTTGTGAATCAATCAATCACTGCTTCTTGTTCTGTGACCCTTGGGAGACGCTCCCTCTAGGGTTGGGGCAGGCTGCAGACATGGCTCCTGAAGCGGCCCCCTGCCACTTCTGCAGCCTCCTGCTCCTGGCGACCCTCCCTGACCTGCTTGGCTGACTGCTCAGGCAGGCAGGGGAGAAGCCCTGACTTCCTGTTATGCAGATGAGGAGGGCAAGGGGAACTGTCTACCTGTCCTTACCTGGCTCAGAACAGAAATGGACCCAGCCTGGTCTTGTATTAGAGGAGGCAGAAAGCTCACAGAGTAACCATTACCATTTGTTTGGGCTTCTCTTAGTTTTGGGAAAATATCTTTTTTTTTTTTAACCTTACACCCCTTGTACTTGCTGTCTCCCTTATCAGGAAATCTCTGTCCCTTAAACCTCAGGTCCTTGCATAGCTGCCTGCTCTGCTTCTGCAGGTCTTGGTAAAAGCTCTCAGTTTTTCAGGAAAACCTTCTCTTTGCAACCCTCCCATAATTCTCTGTTGCACCATACAACTTAATTGTTTTATGACACTAGTTACCATTTGTAACTCTTTTTTTTTATTTTAGTGCTTGTTTGAAATCTTTTTCTCTCACTGAATTATAGTTTCCTGATGGTAGAGATACTATTTTGTTCCTACTTAGTTGGTCGGCTTTTCTCTCCCATGTCTCTGTGTCTTCCATAGGACGCTACAAACAGCTGTTGGATGACCTCATTGTCCTTTGCCCCTACACCTTTAAGGCCAGTGCACTCTATGTATGCCATGCGCTTAGAACTCTTTTCTCCCATCATCCAGTTCTCCTCACTCAGTTTTCCACTTATTCTCTGTTTTGTTCAAATTATTTTTTTAGTTTGTGATCCGTTCTTATCTTGGGTTCTGCATGTTCTTGAATGACAGATCTATGATCATCTTTTGTTTCTGGTGTCCACAAAGACAGTGTTTCCCTCGGTTTTAAGGATTCAAAATTGTAGCAGTAGAATCCAAATCTAGTTAGTACTAGTCCACCCATTATCGGACCTGTGATGCATGGAGGTCCTCTTAACAAATCAAAAATCTTGTGCTGCTCCAGAAAAAGTTTCCAACTGGTGGTTTCTGCTCTAGGTTAGAACCCAAATGATCAAATCTTCTTAAGTGAATTAGTGAGGATTTGGGAGGATATTGCAAAGAGAAAGAAAGCACTAGAACCTGGAATTTTCATCAGAATGACAGATAGTAGAGATTTTTCACTTTTTTGTTTGTTTTTCAGGCACTGGCCTTGTAACAATGTGGCACTGACAGGGGATTGTAGGAAAGGGAATTACTGTCATAAGTGCCTGGAGTTGACCAACAGCAACTCCAATGGAGTCTGGATGGTTGAGGCTGCTGATACCCATGATGGGAAAATGTGTTCTATTCATCACAGATTACATCTAATCCTTATCCTGGTTAGGAATCCAGCATGTCAGTCATATACTACTGTATTATGACAGTGACTAGCCTCAATCATGACACCCAGTCTTGTTCCTCACAGAGCAGATCCATATATCACTGGCTATCTCACACCAAGGTCAAGGTTGGTGTAAGATACTATCATGTTGGAAATTCTGTCTTTGGGCAAAGCCGAAGACTTCCAACCTGTTAGGAAGGAAGGAGCTCTTGCATTACAAAATACCACAAACTTAGAGTATGATAACTGTCATCTCCACAATGTGGTCACATGTGAGTTGTCCAGACCCAGACTGTGCATTGCTGTGCTGAGTAAAACCAGACTTCCTGCTGAAGGGCAGGACCTGAGAAGGAGTCCAGCTGCAGTTGTCCTGGAGAGGTCTCCACCCTCTCACATGAAGGCTATCAGGTGTTGGCTTTACAATTGGACAATCTCTTGTCTCAAAACTCCCCAACTTGCTGAGAGGTATTAGCGACCCTCTGGTGACCCCACACCTACCCTTTAAACTAGGAATGATGAGAAAGAGAAATTGGATCTAGATGAAGGTAGTGTCAACCGAACAAACTTGATTGTCACAGCTTCGTCCCAGAATGAAAGTCATCTGGCCTCTCAGGAATGAAAAAAAAAAAAAAAAATGGACCTGAATTTTTTACCAATTTTGCAAGCAGCAGTTTATGATCACTATCTGTGACATTTGACTACCACTTAAGACAAACTCCAAGTTTCTTACAGTATCACCACTTTGTCCTGCTTGTCAGTGGAACCAGAAGAATACTAAGGTCACCAAAACCATTTGAAGTGTTGAGTGCTGTCCTAATAAACACCTTGTTTTCTCTAACCCCAAAGTGTAAAAAACTCATCAAGAATTTGGAAACATTGGAAGAAAAAGAGGATTGTCCTACTCAAATGCATAAAAGGCATGAGTTGCAGAATAAATGACTTTGAAGAATACGTGAGCTTGGATGAAAAGAAAGAGAAACAGAAACATTGTTAGGTACCTGGGAGCATGGGCTCCGGAACCTGTGTGACCTGAGCTAGTAACTTGCAGTCTAATCATCAAAATTGAGGGACGTAACTTTATGCTTCAGTCTCAGTTTTTCTGTGAAACTGTGTAGCATTCTTCAGAGAATCGGAATCAACAGGAACTAGCCAGCAAGATAGCTCGACAGAGTTATATGCAAAATTGGCTCATTTTATGATGGAGAATGAAAAGGCCCAAATACTGTAGCCCAAAGGCCTGAGACTCAGGAAAGCTAGCAGTATAAATAATTCCTGCCAAAGTCCAAATGTCAAAGACAGGTTGACATCTGTCTAGTAAAGAGAGCAGATTCTCCTTATTTGGCCTATTTGTTCTACTCAGACCTTCAGCAGATTAGCTGAAGGGCAATCTGCTTTACTAACTTCAGTGATTCAAATATTAATTTTATCTAGAAAGACTCTCACAGCCATTCCCAGAATACTGTTCAACTAAATTTTAACCTGGCAACCTGTGGTCCAGTCAACCTCACACATACAATTAACGCACAATGTAATGTTCTTAAAAATAAAATATATTCAAAAACAGGGCTAACTATAGTACTCTTCTCAAAGGATTGTTGTGGAGAATGTGTGCTGATTATTAGGTTGTGTCTCAGCTCAAAACCTATCCTATACTCTACTTTGTGATGTTGGGAAAGGAACCCTCTAAATCATATTTCTTTAACACCACCTGGCCCCTTACTGGTCTCTGCCAATAGGCACACAAGAGGAAGACTGAACGGTTGGTAGGGGAACAAGAAGGGACTTGCTCTCGCCACGTGCGTACTTCCTGTTGGCTCCCTGTTCCTACAAATATCACGCTAATGATACTTCATCACTCCAGTGGTCGTGTTCCTTCCAGAAGCACCAGCTGATCCAGACTTTCACTTTTCTAGAATTTGTAGAATAAGCCCAGCACAGCCCTTTCAGAGAGGCTAACAATGACACCATCCCCCCACCCC
>PVKB01007350.1:0-37364 GCA_004027205.1 Ctenodactylus gundi | reverse complement strand
GGGCAAGCTGAGGTGGGAGGACCATGAGCTCAAGCCCAGAGGGGCAAATTTAGCAACCTAATGAGACCCTGTCTCAAAACAAACAAACACAAACAAAAGCTATGAGGGTGTAGCTCAGTGAGAAGGTCCCGGGTTGAATCTGCAGTACCAGGGAAAAAATGTAGAGTATCTGACCAACAATGATGGACCCAAGTAAACCGAGGTTGCCTACTTTGAGGATACAGTTCCAAAAAGCAAATATTTATTTGGCTTAATGAGAAATGTGCCCTTTAATTTTGGTAAATGATAAAATTGATTCCAGTATCTCCAATTTATTATAGTGTATCATGGAATCGGGTCCTATTCCAAGTCAAAAGTAAGCTGTATTTCTTTTTTATTTCCTTTCATTTTCTTTGTAATTTTCTTTTATGTGACTGAAGTCTCAAGAGATGTGGAACTCATGGTTCATAACCCTTCTGCTCCAGATAGAGGAATTGTATTTTTAAACTGATCCGTAAATAGAAAGACCCAAAGAAGGAAGTATGTGGAAGAGGAAAATCTCTTCCCGAAACGCGTGAGAGCCTCATAAATTTGGAAACATTCTTTTCTCATAAACGGCTCCCAAAAGAAATGCTTGGTTCATACGGCCTACACTGAAGGCCAGCAGGCAAGTGGGAGAACAGTCCGCTTGCTTGTGGGGGAGAGGCTAGGGAAGTACGTATTTTAAAAGCCGTCTTTGTTTTTCAAAACACACATGCTCACATGCACGCACGCACGCACAGGCACACACAGTGATTCCCTGAGGAGCTATGATCTCCAGTAAGCTCTTGCAGATATTGCTACAGTGATTAACTGGGGAAGAGTTAACAAACAGCAAAGCCAGTGATGGCGCGATACGAGCTGTCCTCCTGCCACGTTGACCTGGGAAGCTCTCCCAGCCTAGGGCATAGTGTGACCTTCTGGCTGTTCACAGATGGGTCCCTTCTGGCTGGGCCTTTCTAACGTTCTAGCAAGATTCTTGATCTGTCCAAGCCTCAGTTGCTCACTTTGTAACAAAAAGTACCCTGATTCATGTGTTTTCTGTGCTGGACATGGGCAACATGACGCAGGAAAAGCAACTGCTACGATTCCCAAAGCAGGCACTTTTAAAATCCATGTTGTACTGAGGAAGCAACTGAGGCTTATAGATTGTGTCAACCTTAAGAATTTAAGTAACTTGAGCTAAGGGCCATATCTAAGTGATTACAGCATTTGCCTCTAGTATGGCAAGATCCCAGAACCACATAAAAATAGGCAGGGCATAGGGGCACATGCCTATAATCCTAGCATTTGAGAGGCTGAGACAGGAAGACTTTGGGGAGGGAGTTCAAGGCCAGCCTGGTCTACATAGTGAATTTTGGACCAGCCTGGACTATAGAGTGAGACCCTGTCTCAAAGAGAGAGAGAGAGAGAAAGAGAGAGAGAGAGAATTTAAGTAATTTTAAGTAATTTGCTCTAGAAAGTTACGAGCTGCTATTAATTCATGCACTTTAAAAATACAGATAAATACTGAACACCCCCATTGAAGAGGGTTATAGGCATTAATGAAATTAATGAAATGACTCAAGTGCCTGTCTCTGTGTGTATATCACACAAGGAAATATAATACCACCTTAAAAATGCCACTGTTCATTTAAAAAGTTGAATGAAAAAACAGATTATCATATATGTGTCTAGCACGATTTTCTTTTTATAAGGTTTAAAACTAAGATTAAACAATAACTTTATTACAGCATTAACATATTTGCTACCACAAGAAAGACGCTTGATGCTCACAGCATTGGAAATAGCGGTTAGCTGAGAAGAGGGCTGAGGGGCGTAGCGGGAGAGCACAGAACCAGACAGAAGGGACTGCCTGTGTCCTAGTTCTCTGGTGTTCACGGGGCAACGGTAGGAAAACCCACAAAGAAACAGAAGACAACCAGTTGAAAGCAATGATGTGTGAGCCATGAGCCAGACTTGTCACTACATTGTATACTTCCAAAATCTATGTAAGGGTGACTTTGATCATTTTTCCCATAGGTAATTGTCAGTTTTGTATCATTTTTCCCCACCTACAAAACCAGAAGTTTCCCATGGTTTGTCATAATATGTATCACTAAATGTTGCTTTCTTCCATCTGTCCTTCTCCAATTTGCTCAAAGATCCCACAACAGCACCCTAAACTCACAGCCTCTCCGAGACGAGGCTGTGAGGCAGGCAGGTGCTTTCCAATCTCACTTTCAGTGATGGTCTCTGTGTCCCCAAGGTTATAGGAAACTGACAGATCAGGTCTGCTGAGTGCTTGCTGAGTTTGATAACCGCTTAGAACTTCAACCTAACTACTGTACTTCAGCTGGAGAAGGAGATAACGTTGGGTACAGAATGGGTGAAAGAGACCAGGCATGGAGAAGCACGTGAGAAAACACCACAGGGCCCAAATGCATGGCCCCGCCTCGCCTGGCCTCCTGAAGGAAGGGGACGGTGGTGTCACCTCAGCCCTGTGTTGCTAAAGACTTGGCAGACCCTGCCTACCAAGGACTGTTGAGGAGCACCCCCACACCCCACTCCCAGGGCTTCAGCTGGCTTCTGGACTCCAACTTTTGCTTGAGCTTTCAGTCTCCACTTCTGGCACCCGTGCTGCCTCCCCTGGGTGATAAGGCCTGTCTGTCGTCCTTGCCCCACACCCCTTCTCAGATGGTTTCAGGCCACAAGCATTTCTGCAACTAGCCTTGGACTTGGACTCCAGTAGACCGCGACAGCCCGTTTCTCAGATCGCAGTCCAGCGTCGTCAGGCCAGCTTAACAAAACCTCACCTCTGTCAGCATTTCATGTCTTCAGGGTCCTTGGAGACCAGAGCTCCTCCCGCCTCCCTAGGTCTGGGTCACAGCACGCGTCCCTTCCCTTACTCCATGTCCCATCCACAAAGACTTATTTGCTGTGTCTAGAAACTTCCACACTTGTACACTACCCTGCCTTTGTACGTGCTTTCCCTCCCACCTGGAATACTCTTTCCTGCACAGTCTCTGATGAATAAACTTCATTTTTTCCCATCAAGAATCACCTCCCTAGTCCCATATCACCTCCTCTAGAAAGTCTTCCCAGCTTTCCAGCCGTGCTTTCCTTCCCGAGTTCCAATTGTTCCTTGTGCTGGATCCAGCATATGTCTGACTCTCTGAAGACTGTCTCATACACAACGTGAAACTTTCTAAAACTGGAGAAAGGAGCTGAAGGAATAGCACAGAGGTTATAGTACTTGCCTAGTCAGTGAAGGCCTGCATTTGATTTCCCAGCACCACATAAACCAGGTAGAGTGGTGCACGCCTGTCATCCCAGCACTTGGGAGGCTGAGCCAGGAAGATGGCTGTGAGTTTGAGGCCAGCCTGGGCTACACAGAGAGAGCTCAGGACCAATCTGGACAAAAGAAAGAGGCGCTCTCTCTCTCTCTCTCTCTCTCTCTCTCTCTCTCTCTATATATATATATATATATATATATATATATATATATATATACATATATATATATATATATATATATAAATTAGAGATTTCTTTTTGTCCATGCAGCCTAGCACCTAATCCCAGTATCTAATTAATACCTGTACTTGGGTGCCAAATCTGGGATTAAGTACCAAATCTGTCCAATGTGTTACTAAACAGAACCCGTCACAGCCCTATTCCATACCGAGGTTCCTTTGGATCTCAGGCTAATCCCTAGCAACACCAGATGACTCGGCATGACAGACCTGAGATAAACATCCAGATCCAAAGATGCTGTACTAATCACTTTCCCATCATTAGGACAAAATACTCGACACCTACAATTTAAAGGAGGGCGGGCTTATCTCAAGGCCCATTGTTTTTAGAGGATTCAGTTCGAGAAGGCAGAACCAGCATGGAAGGACAAATGATTAAGAGAGAAAGCTTGAACCCATACCCATATTCCCATCTCAGTACTGCCATAGCTGTGTGACCAAAAGAATATTATCTTCGTAAGCCTGACTTCATGCCTCTGTAACAGAGGAAATAGCACATAGCCTATAGAGAAACATGATATTGGGGGAAAGCATCCTGTCTTAGTTACTTCTTCATCACTGTAATTCACTATCCAACATCCACAATTAAGGGAAAAAAGATTGAATTTTTGCTCACGGTTTCAGAAGATCAGTCCATTCGTGGCTGGCTGGCACACGGTGGAGGTGGAGGTGGAGGAAGAGCAGTTCACCAAATGGCAGACAGGAAGCCAAGTGAGGGATGAAGCCTGGAACTGGCTATACTCTTCCGGGTCATTCCCCAGTGATCCGCCCTTTCCAGGTCCAGCCTCACGTCACCCCCTGCTATGGTTTGGATAGGGAGTGTTCTCCAAAAGTCTCATGTATTTGGATATGGGCAGGTAACTTTGGAACTGTGTGTTATTGTGAGGTAGGACCTGGCTGGAAGAGGCAGGTTGTAGGTTCTAACCTGGAAAGATTGTGTCAACTTGTTGAGACTGGAAGTGTGACAGGGCAGAACTTTCAGGTGTTTCTTGCTAATATGCGGACCTGCAATTGAGGGAAGGGCACCCATGGAGGTGTGGGGGGCCCCAAGTGGCAACATGAAGAGGGAAGAAGAAACAGCTTATTCCTGGGAAAGCTCTGGCCAGAGTTTACAGGCACAGGCTCGCTCCTGCTTCACCTGGCTTTCTGTCCACAATGGAGTGAGCAGCATTCCAGCCTCTGCTGTGTGTTTCCACCATGGCCGGCTGCCATGAACCCACTGTGTGAGAACTTCTGAAACCGTGAGCTAAAATAAACCTTTCCTCCCTTAAGTTGTGAATGTTGGGTATTTTGTCCCAGCAAGGTGGAAGTAACTAAGATGCACCTCTCCCTTCTGGGTTAAGCCCCAAGGTCCACACCTTCTGGCAAGGCCCCGCCTCCCAACAGCACCTGGTTCCACAGCTACTCCACAACATCCAGTCATGAGGCTTTTGAGGGACGTTCCAGATCCAAATCATAACACACGTGTAATATATTGTTTATCAATTTATAACCAGTAGCAAGTGTATAATCCAGTGCCATTGAGTACATTCATGATGTTGTATTAACTATCCCATAATGCAGTCCCCAAGGTGTTTCCCTATCCTCAGCAGAAACTCTGAACCCATCCAAAGCAATGCAGTCAACTCCTTTCCCTTAATCCTCTGGAAACTCTTTCTAGACTTTCTGTCTAGATACATCTGCCTATTACAGATACCTCATATAAATGGAGTCATACTTGTTCTTCTGTACATGACTTATCTCACTGAGCACGATATTCTTCCAGGAACATTTGCATTGCAACAGATTTCAAAATTTTGTTCCTTTCTATGGCTAAATAATCTGTGTGTATGTGTGTGTGTGTGTGTGTGTGTGTGTGTGTGCACGCGCCACAGCTTATCTGCTCATCTGGTGTGGACACTTGGATTGCTTCTATTTTTTCACTATCATGAATAAAGCTATTATCAACATCAGTGTACAGATACCTGCTTGAATCCTTACTTTCAATTCTTTGCAGGTATTAATGCACTAATAATATATGTCCAGGAATAGAATCACTGGGCAATATGGTAATTCTGCGTTTACTTTTTTTGAGAAATTGTCAAATTGCTTTCTGCAGCAGCTGTCCATTATTCCCTTCCTACCAGCAATGTGCAAGGACTTCAATTTCTCCATCCCCTGGCCAGCAATTCTCTCTCTCTCTCTCTCTCTCTCTCTCTCTCTCTCTCTCTCTCTCATCCTCTCTCCCTGTCTCTTTCTCTCTCTTTCTGTCTCCCTTTTTTCTTACAGCCATCCTGGAAGTTGTCACTTAAATAAGAATTAAACTCCTGGACTTGATGGCACAATTCAAGGAGCAGACAGATGGTTTCGTTGGACAGGAAAGATAATGTCCTTTCTCATCTCTGCTGAAAAAGTAGAAGAAATAGGTACACTTAAGGGAGACCCCCAGTGGACAACAAAGGGTTGTGCGTGGGGAGAGGATGGAGGAGATCTGCCTATGTAGTGGATAGCTGAGACTGAGGCCTTGTAAGAGGCAGCTAGAGAGCACGTTCAGAGTAGAATAGCCAAGGGACATTTGTTTTTTATCTTTTTTCCCTGTTTTGTTTTTTGTGGGGCTGGGGATTGAACACAGGGCCTTTGCTTGGAGTTACACCTCCGGACAATTTTCATTGTTTATTTGACATAAGGCTTTGCTAAGTCGCTGAGTTGCCTAGGCTGGGCTTGAATTTGCAATTCTCCTGCCACAGCCTCCCAAAGTGCTGGAATTACAGACTTGTGCCACAGGGTCTGGTGCCAAGAGATATTTAAAAGAACAAAGATTAATGATCACGTAAGAAACAATTTTATAAGTTGTGTTTGTTCTCTTAAAAAGTGTTTTATATAAACCAATGTAGATTAAAACCCCAACCCTCATTTCCCTGCTCCAGAGGCGGCTGGCACCAGCCGGGCCTGTGGGTCCTTAGAGCTTCTTGGGCTAAGGACTGTTTATGTAGTTTCCTGGACTAGGGCGTCACCTGCTCTTCGTTTTCCTTTAGACTCTGTAGAAATCGCTACCTGCCACTGCCACGTACTGGTGACGTTTGGCAAAGTTAAGGAAAAGGTCTGTGCTCCAGGTTACCCGGAGGGCCTGGGAGACATCACAGCAGGACAGCAAAGACCCGTAAGAAGTCAAGAAGTCAGGACTGGGGCCTAGCTCAGTGAGTAAAGTGCTGCCCTTTTTGGGTTTTGCATTCTGAGCCAGGGTCTCACCATGTGGGATCACGCCTCAGCCTCCCAGAGTTCTGAGGTTACAAGCCTGTGCCCCTGGCCCTGGCTGTATATGCAGAATTTGAATATATATGAAGGCCTTTCCTTTTCATTGTCAGTCCAAGGGAGGCCTCAGGTGATTCTGCAGTGGGCAAAATATAAGAAGAGAAGGGCTTTTTGAAAAGTCTTAATTATTGGTACTCATGGACAGTGTGGGGCATGACGGGCAGCAGGTGCTTGGCTTCCCTGTGGCATGCAGTCTTACTGTGTGGACCAGACAGAGAAAGTTAGGCTGTAGTAACAAAACACCTCAAATTTCAATGACATTTTTCGAGACAGGGTCTCAGTGTGCAGTCCAGGTTGCCCTTGAACAAATAGCAATCCTCCTGCCTCAGCCTCCCAAGTGCTGGGATTATGTACATGCCCCACCACACCCAGCTATTTTTATGTGGTGCTGGGAAATCAAACCCAGGGCTTTTTTGCTCGCATGCTAGGCAAGCACTCTAACCTCTGAGCTATGACCCCAGCCCCTCCATGGCTTAACGCAATCAAGATTTCTTTCTCATTCATTTTGTTTTGTGGTATTTTTTTTTTTTTTTGAGACAGGGTCTCACTCTGTAGTCCAGCTGGTCCTGAAGTCATTGTATAGCCCAGTCCTCCTGCCTCAGTCTCTCAAGTGCTGGGATCACAGGTGCATGACATCATGCTCAGCTCTCATTAAGTTGTATGCCTGCTATGGGCACGCAGGGTGGACACAGGCTTTCTGAAGCTGTGTCTCAACACATTCGTGGCACCTGGGAGGAGTAAGGTGCAGTGACTTTTGTACTGGCTTTTGTGACCTCCACTGGGCATCGTACCTGCTCCCACCTCATTGCCCAAGGGTGCAGAAAGGTGCCATTTCCAGCATGTGGCTAGAAGCAGGGGAACCAGAAGGTGTCTGGAAATCACTGATGAAAGCAGTCCACCTTCTGGTCACAAATATTTGGGTCCCTCTTCCACTTTTGCCCAAATCCACTCACACTGAAGGAGAACACCCAGAAGTGTCCTCTATAGCATCAGATGTGAAGCCTTGAACCCCCGGGAGTATCTGGAAGTGCATGGGATCTCTGCACTGGGGCTGAATATTTGTGGACAAATGGTCTATGTAAGGTCTGGATGCAACACCTCTGGCTCCCAGTCCAAAGAACCAAACAAGACGAGTGGTCAGCTCTGAATGTACTACCGTGGCTGATCTGGTGCGGGATTAATGGCCTGCACACTGTCTCTGGCCTCACGGTTTGTTACAATTCTAGAATCTTCTTGGATCAAATCCAGGGCACTTTCTACTCTGGGGACGGGGTAAGTTTCTCACCTTCTTCCCTAGAGGGGGCTCCTTAGTCTACTTAATTTCATAGTCTTTGAATAAACCCTCTGCAAGATTGTTTTTCTGATATACTTTTTGTCTTCATCAAAAATGGGAATTAGTAATGATGCCTACGTTAGAGGTGGTGTAGCTAATGTAGCCTACTTTCCACTTTTCTATTTTTTGAGACAGGGTGTTTGTTACTCTATAGTCCAGGCTGGTCCTCAACTCACTGTGTAGCCCAGACTAGCCTTGCAGTCATGGAAATCCTCCTGCCTCAGCCTCCCAAGCATTAGGATTACAGGCACTTGCTACCACACTAGGCTTATACAATGCTGGGGAATCAAACTCAGGGCCTTGGGCTTGCTGGGCAAGCATTCTAACTGGTGAGCTATTCCTCCAGTCCCAACAGTTAATTTAAATTCTGAGAAAATTCTCTTTTCTTAAATTAGTGGGTACTTAAACACTTAACTCCCTTGAAAATTCAGTCATCTCTTCATCTGAGTCCAGGGAGCTCTGTCTGCCCACAGATACATGCACAATTCCTTCCCAGATGTACTCCTTTGTTTATTTAATTTTTGATATACAATCAATGTGTCACAGAAATCACCCACTTGGAGTGTGCAATTCACAGAGTCAGCAGGACACTCACCATTCACAAGTTTCGCCACACCTCGCAACCCCACCTGGTACCCAGGAACATCACCCCTCAGTTCTCCCCTCCCTCCCAAGCCCCAAACCCACTGCACCTCACACTTATATAACCACCATGGTCTACTTTATATCTTTATGACTTTTTTCTTATTCTAGACATTTCATATACATAGGCTCATATAAACTATGACCCTTGTCGCTGGCTTCTTTCATTTAGTATGTTTTCAAGGTTGACCTGTAATGTGGAATATTTCTATACTTGTTTGTTTTTTTGTTTTTAACCATCGGATAGTATTTTATTATGTGGATGCGTCACATTTTACCTGTCAGTTGATAGCCTTTTGTGTTGTTCCTACCTTTTGGCCATTATGAACATGCTGCTGTAAACATTTGTGAACCAGTTCTGCATGACCATGGCTTTTTATTTCTCTTTGGCCATAATTCCTGAATCTCCATACCTGCTTATTTCCCCTCACCACCCCATCTTTTTCAGTTGCAGTTACTCTGGCTCTCACTTGAATGAAAGATTCACATCTTTTATTTGTTTTGCTTTGCCCTGAGGTATTTCAGCTGATTAAAAAGATACAGCAAGATCTACCTGAATCCTTACAGAAGTGCTAACTGGTGTCCAAGATGGTACCTTGACTTGATCCTTGCTACAGAGCTCTGCTTTAATCCGACCTTGTCACTAGAATATTTTTTCCAGTGCTACTTTTTTTATTGTTTGAGACTTAGAAATGAATATCTTTTGCAACCCTATAAATTCCCAAATCTGTGGATGTTCCCTACTTCCATTTTCCTTGTGTTTTGTTTTGGATCTGGAATGTCTCCCAAAAGCCTCATGTATTTGGATGTTGTGGAAAATCTATGAATTCTATATGCTGTTAAGAGGTGAGAACTGACTGGAAGGGACAGATACTTCCTGAGGCTTGACCCAGAAGGGGCGGCTCTCTGGGACATAACCTGGAAGGGTATGGGCTAGTTCCACCCTCCTTCATTCACTCAGCTTCCTGTCGTGATGCTGTGAACAGCTTTTTCTTCCATGCAGCCTCCACCATGGGCTTATTGGCTCTTGTGAAGGGACTGAGACCTTCTGAAACTGTGAGCTAAAATAAACCTTTACCTTCTTAAGTTGTGGGGGTCAGGCACTGTATCCCAGCCTTCAAAACAAATAGGTAAGACAGAAGTTGGTTCCAAAGAAGTGGGGCTGCTACTATGATATTTACTTGACAATGTGGCTTAAAAATCTTTGGAACTGACTTGTGGGAAATTTGAAAAGGCTTGAGTAAGCCGACTAGAGGAGCCTTAGAATGCTGTCAGCAAAGCTTGATGGGAGATTCTGGTCAGAGCTCGGAAGACCAGAATGCTAATAGAACTGACGAGTATGAAGGCCAAGATCAAGCTTCCTTCAGATGGCAAGGAAGACTCTATTGGCAGGTTTTCTAGAAACCATGAATGCTACTGACAAAAAGCGTGTCAGCACTTTGTTCCTGTCCAGAGATTTTGCCTGAAGCTGAGATTAAAGGCAGTGAACTACTTAATTTGGCAGAGGAAATTTCAAGACAGCCCAATGTTCAGGCTGTCACATGAGTAATGTTTGTGACTTTTAGCCAGCTCTATACTAGAAGCAGCAATAAATAAATAAATAAATAAATAAATAAATAAATAAATAAAAATAAAAAATAAAAAAATAAAAAAAGATGTAAAATTTTGCAGTTTTGCCAGAATGAAAGAGATTGCAAAATTGGGGCAAAAGAGCACAAGGTTGTTGAGGAGATTAGCATTAAGAAGAAGTACTCAGGGCGATAGGAGAGATGGAGAGATGTTTTGGGGGCATCTCAGGAATCAGCAAGACCTTACCCTTTATCCACTCAAGGGTTCAAAGGAAAAAGACTTGCATCTGAGAAAAGTGCCCCAGGACATCCACAAGGGCCAAAGAGGAAAGTATTTGCCAGAGTTCAGCCACCTGGAGTTCAGCCACCAGGCATTTGGAGGCTGCTGCAGCCATTGTCCAAAAGGACTGGACTATGCTCAAGCCAGCGGTAGACCTTAGTGTCGCCCAGGTGGGGCTGGCTTCACAGGCATGCGGAAAGCAAGAGTTGTGGGCTCACGCAGGCTTCCACCCAGATTTCAGGAGAAGGCCTTGGAGGCCAGGCAGTGCTGCTGGGAAAGCAATGAATGAAATTGTGATGGTGAAACCAAAAGTGCAGTGGAGATCCTGGAAATTTCGAGATGTTAGGAACCTATGTAGTCTGCTGAAGAAGGCCGTGGGGTATGAGTGGAGCCCGCCCAAAAGAGAAGCAACAGAGCCTGCAACCAGAGGCACTGCCATGCTGGTGGGTCAATGCAAAGACTATGGAGTGCACACCATGCTACAGCATGGCCCAGATGTTGGACTCAGAGCCACGGGAGTAGTTTTAATGGAACTGGAGGATTTAGTGCTAGCCCTGCTGAATTTCAGTTCTGCTTTGGTCCAATTGCATTCTGTTCTCCTACTCCTCCTTTTTTGGAATGGGGATATTTACTTAGTTCCATAGAAAGTGTTCAGTTTTTCTTTAATTTTTACAGGAGCGCACAGTTAAGAGTTTGCTTTGAGTCTCAGAGGAGACTTTGGACTTGAACTTTTCGCCAGTGCTGGAATGGCTAAGACTTGGGCAACTCTTAGAGATGAACTGAATGCATTTTGGCATAAGGAGGGAGACATGAGTCTTTTGCGGCATAACACTGTGATTTGGACCTGAAATGTCCCCAAAAAGCATCATGTATTTGGATTTTATAGAATATCTATAGAGTCTATGTGCTGTTGACAGGTGGGCCTGGCTGGAAGGGGCAGATCCATAGGGCTTGACCCAAAAGGAGCCCAAAAGGGGCTTTACCCAGAAGGGGTGGCTCTCTGGGACATGACCTGGAAGGGTTTACACTAGTTCCATTCATCCTCATTTGTTCTGCTTCCTGTTGTGATACCATGAACAGCTTTTCCTCTGGATAAACCTCCACCATGTCTTTCACCATTGCTGGCCACCATGAATGGACTGAGGCCTTCTGAAACAGTGAGCTAAAATAAACCTTTCCTCCCTTCAGTGTGGGTGACAGGCACTGTGTCCCAGCTGCAAAAAAAAGGTAACTAAGACAGCTTGCAAGTTGCCTACTTCTCTTCTGCGTTCATCTATTTCTTCTAAATGCCTTGCCAAACACTGTGATCTGCAACTAACACAGGCTGTTATTTTACTTTCCAGCCTCTTTTTCTATGCATTTTTTGGGTGTGTTAGCCTTCCATCTGCCAATGGTCATTTTCTACCACATGCTACCGACCAGCCCCTTCCAGTGTTCTGTCACATGCTACCCTGTGTGGTGATTTCCTGACACATTCTCATTTTATAGGAATTCAAAACAAAGGGCAGTGACATCCAGGATGGGTTTGGTTATGCTCTGATAAAATAAAACACACCAATCAAGTGAACAAAAACTCTCAGAATCACAGCAACTTAATCTTCGAAAGTATTTCTTGTTGCGCTATTTGTCTAATATATTTCATCAAGGTAGTGAGACAGTGAAAGCCAGTGTGATCTACACAAATCTGCCATTCATCAGACACAGACAAAGCCATCTGTGCACTGAAAAGGAAATATATTTTCCCTCAAGGACACACTGAAAATGCAAAACCTCCCAACAGCCCCCTTCTTTAAGTGGCAACTGCTCTCTTAGTGTTCGCTAAAATCAGAAACTATCAGCCATTTAAATTATCAGATTAAAATATTATCTGGAATTGCCTGGGTAAGAAGAAAACAACTCACTCTGCCTCAGAGAATCTAAGTAACTTTGACACAGAGACGTGATCTCCATTTCTAACCCTGGAGCAGAGTTTCAGATAATGAGGTTTCTGCAGTGACATTCCACAGCTATCTTAACTTCTTTTTTCTGAGGAAAGAAGACTCTGGGTCTAGTTTGCAGTCCGGTTGTGCTGTTCACCGCTTTACACAGCCCTGTTTTGCTTTGAGCCTACCAAAACACTGTTTCAGGGGTCTGTCTGGGGTGGGGGTTCTCTCTCCAGCATACTACCCACTGTGGTGCAGCACAGGTCCTGATAAAGGCCTCTCTTGAGGGATTCTACTCCTTATTCACGATTTTTATATTGGGTAGAGAGGACTGTGCAGGCTGCACTACAACGGGCCTGGTAATATTAAGAGTTGTTGATCCTGGAAATTCTGGAGACCCCCAGTGAAGCCCAAAACGGCCTCTTGAGGGCGCCAAGCAGGGAGCTAAAGCTAAAGCACAGCCCAATAGCTTCAGGCCTAGAGCTCTGGACAAAATAGATCAGAACCACAGGCCTCCACATGGCCTACGCCAAGGCCATTGGTGAAGGACGAGAGGCAGTGGCTGCTCTGGTGCTTCCCCAGAGGGGTTGGCAGTGGAGCTCCCCCTAGAGGCAGAAAAAGCTGCAGGCCCAACAGAATAACTACCGACAGCAAATAGTCATTTTGGAGCCTAACTTAGAAACACCTGGAAAACAACAGTTTAGCGAATGGAGAAGAAAAGCACCAGAAAGCAAGAAACTACAGAAACTTAAGATAATGTGGAGAAAGCAATAAAGCCCTTGGGAGTCTTGGTGCCTAGAGGGGGTTCTAATCCACAAACATCAATATCGCTGCAATTAGAAGCAAAAAGATGAAACAACAGCAGACCTCTCTGAATTTCAGTGAATTATAAGAAATTATTTTGAAAATCTATATTCCAAAAAACTGGAGTACTTAGAAAAAATACATCCCTGAACACCTAAGAATTAACAAAGATGAAAACAAGAAGATACACAAACGCTGAACAAATAAGCAATAATAGAGTTGAGGCAGTGATAAACTCTCCAACTATGAAGGGATGCCAAGGACCCAGCAGACTGACAGAAGAGTTTTAGGGAAGATCTAATACTAATACTTCTCCAACCTTTCCATGATATTGAAAGAGAAGAAACATTTGCAAACTCACTCCTAGAAGCTAGCGTTACCTCCACACCAAAATAGGACGAAGACTTAACAAAACAAGAGCACCATGGGACAATTCCCTTAAAGAATCTAGCTGCAAAAATCCTCAATAAAAGGTCTGGAGGAATAGCACAGCAGGTAGAGCACTTGCCTAGAAAGCTCAAGACACTAAGTTTGATTCTCATCACTGCATAAGCAGGGCACGGGGTGCACACCTGTAATCTCAGCACTGAGGAGGCTGGGACGAGAGGATTGCTGTGTGTTTGAGGCTAACCAGGGCTACACAGCAAGATCAGTCTGACCTACAGAAAGAGACTGTATCTCTCAAAAAAATCCTCAATAAAATACTGGCAAAATGTTTAACCTATATAAATCAATAAGCATAATACTTTACATCAACAGAATCAAGGACAAAAAACATGCAATCATCTCAATAGATGCACAAAAACCCTTTGCTAAAGTTCAACATCCATTCATGCAAAAAATTAATAAACTCAATGAAAATAAGTATAGAAGGACCTTACCTCAAACTGATAAGATCCATTTATGACAAACTCGACACTGCCAACTTCTGGGCAAGATGGCGGCCGAGTAACACAGCTGTGCAATGTCTCCTCGTGGACTCACTTAAAAGTTGAGAATATAAGTAAAAAACTGCCCATTCAACTTAACTAGGAGAGGAAGGAGCAGCAATGGAAAGGAGGCCATGGGAAGTTTGGAAATCCTGAAGATGCATTGGAAGGAGAGGAAAACAGCAGCTCTGCAAGCAGCCCCAGTGGCCCAGAGCCATCAGCATCCACAGGAGGAGAATATCCCAGAGCCCAGACCTTTGTCCTAGGTAAGCACTAATCTGGGAGAAGTGGGAACTGGCAATAGCCTGTAGCCCCAACCTCCAAAATTGTAGTGTAAACTACAAACATATTGCAAGCTTCCCTTAGAAAAGGCCTTCTGGAGCATAGGCCAGAAGCAATGGTAGGCAGCTATGGTGGGCAGTGACATAGGCAGGAGCCATTTAAGAAAAAAAAGAGCCTGAGACTGAACTGTTTATATTTAAAGAAGGATCAGACAGGCACACCAGGGTTTTTGGGGTCACTCTTACATAGCACCTAGGAAGAAACTGGCACAGGAGACAGTTGCAGAGATGAGAAAAATGCAGTGGATCTCTGAACAACTGGATGGTAGTGGAAACACCACCAAAGATGGACAGCCCTTCCCTCAGGGGTGGGGAGCCAGGACAGGGAGGAGACCTTTGCCGGGGGTGGTGGGGGGGTGAGGGGGATAATCTTGACACTTCAGAGTCCATTGGACTGTTAGGTCTCCCCTCACTGCCTACTCCAAGCACAGAATTCAGAGGACATTTGGCTCCCCCGACCCCAAACACACCCTGATAGCCATTGAAAGAAACCTCTCAGTTAGGCCTTTAAACTGAAGTCCCTCAACAATAGAAACATGGGAACAAGACAAGGCAATAGGACACTCACAGAAATGCCTGAGTCCTCAGAAACTGATATCACGAACCCTGAAATGGTGGAGCTCATAGGGAAGGAAGTGAAAAAGCAAATAAATGCAGTTCAAACAAGATATTCTCAAAAAAAAAAAATGCAAGCAATGATCAGCAGGCTTACAGAGGAACTTACTGAATAAATAGTAGTCCTCATAGATACAAGGCTCACTGAGCATATAGAAGCCACAAATAAAAAGTTGGCTGAGGTAAATAAGGAAATGCAAGATATGAAAGAACATTTTGATAGAGAAGTACAATTTTTGAAAAGAAATCTAGCTGAAATCCAAGATATAAAAAATAGATTTGAAAACAAGGGTAGTCAACTTGAACATTGTGAGGACAGAATTTCAGACATTGTAGACAAGTTTGAGGGAACAAATGCTATAATTAGGTATGATTCCAAAATTGGAATTGAGCAACGTAGCTGGATACAACAGCTGATGGAGATCCAACCTCAGAATTAGGGGTGTGAGAGAAAGAACAGAAGACAGCACTGAAGGTACAAAAGAATTTATTCAGTGAAATCATGCAAGAAAATTTCCCAAACCTAGGAAAAGAAATTAATTTTTAGGTTTAAGAAGCTTATAGAACAACAAAAATTCTCAACCAGCAATGAGTCTTGCCATGAGATACGATAATCAAAACCTCAGAAATTCAATGTAAAGAGAGAATATTAAAAGCAGCAAGAGAAAAACAGACATTATTCTACCAAGGCAAACCCATTCAAATTACTGCAGATTTCTCAACACAAACATTAAAGACCAGGACAGCCTGAAGCAAAATCTTTCAAGCTTTAAAAGATAGCAAGTGTTAGCCCAGGTTGTTGTATTTTTACTTCCTTGAAAATTGAAGGAAAATAAAAAATTTTCATGACCAAGAACCCCTAAAAAAATTTGGGACCACTAGCCCTGCATTGCAAAAAATACTTAGAGGAATCGTTAAGAGGGACAGAGAGACAAGCAGCACCAAAGAACATGGAGGAAAGGAAACATCTAAAGAGAAAGTGTAACCAAAAATAGACATCAAGCGTTTGAGTTGTATCCCACTACAATCATACCAGCTTTTTCATAAAATCTGTGGAATTCCTCCCCATAGTTATAACTTTTATGAGTATATTAGTTTGTAAAACATAATGATTATATTCAACACAGGGAATTGGTATAAAATCTCAATCTGTCAAGAAAAAAACCCCTGCCACTGCCAATGCCAACATTATATTAAATAGGCAAAACCTGAAAGTTCTTTCTTTATAATCAGGGACAAGAGCATCCACTTTTACCACTCCTGTTCAATATCGTACTCAAAACTTTAGGCAAAGCAATCCAGCAAAAGAAAGAAAGGGAATATTTATAGAAGAGAGGTAAGTTAAGCTATCATTATTTGCATATGACATGATCCTTTACACAGAAGACCCAAAACAATATCACCAGAAGACTCTGAGAACTAATAAATTCAGCAAATGGCAGGATATAAAACAAATACACAAAAATCAATAGCATTCTTACACACCAGCAAGGAAGTCAAGAATCAAGAAAAGTAATTCCATTTACAGAAGCTCCAAAAATATTAAATACATAGGAATTAACCAAACTGAGGAAGTGAAAAACCTCTACAATAAAAACTATAATACTGAAAAAAAAACAGATTGGAAAGGACATTAGAAAATCTAAATACATCTCTTTATCCTGGATAAGCATGAGCCAATATTGTCACAATGGTCATAATAACAAGACGATATGTAGATTCAATGCAATTATAATGAAAATGACAACAGTATTCTTTACAGAACTGGAAAAAATAATCCTAAAATTCATGTGAATTAAGAAGAGACCCAGAATAGTGAAAGCAATCCTGAGCAACAAGATCAAAACAGAAGTTGCTGGGATCCACAGACACACGCGCGCGCACACACACACACACACACACACACACACACACACACACACAACAGTGACAAGAACTGCATGGCACTGGTGCAAAAACAGACAAAGGAAGCCTGGCTTGATGCTGTAGACCTGTCATCCCAACACTGTGGGAGGCTGAGAGAGGACTGCAAGTTTGACCCCAGCCTCGTCAGCTTAATGTCTATGCTTGATCTTGTCACAAAATCAAAAATAAAAATGAGCTGGAGATGTAGCTCAGTGTGAAAGCCCTGGGCTTGATCCTCAGAACC
Organism: Ctenodactylus gundi; assembly: GCA_004027205.1. Classification (NCBI taxonomy): domain Eukaryota; kingdom Metazoa; phylum Chordata; class Mammalia; order Rodentia; family Ctenodactylidae; genus Ctenodactylus; species Ctenodactylus gundi. Next base: position 19,957 of record PVKB01007350.1, on the reverse strand, counting down.
ACAAAATATCAAAAACAAAAACTAGCAAGTGGATCAAAGTTAAAGATACAGAAACATCCCTGGTCACCTTCAAGCATCTGAACACATACAAGAGGGACCAAAAGCACACGCTGGAGAAGATAGCCTCTTTAACAAATGGTGCTGAAAAAAAACTGGTTATTCACATACAGAAGAATGAATCTAGACTCAAAGCTTTCATCTTACGCTAACATCAACTCGAACTGGATCAAAGACCTACTTATTAAAACAGGTACACAGAATCTGATAGAATATAAGACAGGTAAAACTCTTGAAGACACAGGCAAAGACTTCCTTTTCTTTTTTTCTTTTTATTTGATGATTTTTTTTTTTTTTGAGTCAGGGTCTTGCTCTGTTGTCCGGGCTGGTCCTGAACTTACTGTGTAGCCCAGGCTGGCCTTGAATTCCCAGCAGTTCTCCTGTCTCAGTTTCCTGAGTGCAGGGATTACAGGCGTGTGCCAACACACTGAATTTATGTATCATTTTGAGTCATTGAGACATTAGTAGGAAAATGGATGCACTTTGAGACCATAATGCTAAGCAAAATAACTCAGATATAACAGGTTAAATATTACGTGGTTTCTCTTATATGAGAAAGACAAAATATAAATATAATTTTAAAACAGGCTAGGAGTGTAGCTCAATGGTTAAAGTGCTTACATATGTTTAGTTCCTCAACACCACACAAACTAGGTGCGGTGGTATGTGCCTATAATCCCAGCAGTCTGGAGGCTATGGCAGGAAGATTGCCATGAGTCTCAGGCCAGCTTGGGCTAAATAGACAGCTCAGGACCAGGCTGGACTACAGAACAAGGTCCTGTTTCAAAAAAAAAAAAAAACTTAAAAAAGCAAAATGAATGTAATTACTACATATCACACACACATTAACAAATAACAGTTATGGATAAAACCACTGCTTTAGTGAAATTCCACCTAACTCTACCCTTCTGTAGAATTCTATCCTAATCTCTCCCTTTGGTGAGATGCTTCTTGATTCTATAGGGAGCATCTCCTTTCTGCAATGGATCAATGAATTGAATTTTACCTTATAATGGGCTCGCTTTTATTGGTTTTGGGCTGATTTGGCTAAGACAGGGAGTTTGACTCATAATAAACTTTTGACATTAGAAAATCTGCATTTTTAAGGTGGACTTGGTGGTAAAGGTCTGTGAAGGGAACCAAGAATTAAAGACACAGACCACCAAAGCTTAAATAATTAAACTAGTCTGGAGTTTGACTCTGTTCTCACAATGGAGACAGATATCTTTGTCTGGCCCGCTGGGATGAAGAGACCTTGCCTGCAAACAGGAAGGACTTGGAATCTCAGGTAGTCTTTTGTTTTACAGTCTGAGATGATGGGCTCTTGCCTGCAAACAGGAAGGGCTTGGGGTCTCAGACAATTCTTGTTTTGCCACCCAAGGTGAGCCACTGCCTGCACACGGGAGGGGCTAGAGGTCTCTTGCAAATGAGGGCCTCTCTTGGCTTGTGGCAAACAAATGCAAGCAGACTATGGCAGACTTTGAGACTCCTTGACTAGATAACAAAGCTCGGTGGTCTAATAAGAGATGCAAGATAGAATTAGGGTAAAGGTCAGCAAGTAAGAGAGGGCGTTGGATTAGGGACCTATAAAAATAAAGAGCACAGTCTCTCCTTGCTGCAGTCTTCCCCTATATGTGTGTGTGTGTGTGTGTCTTTTGTCTGCATCTTTTTGTTCATTCCTCCCTTCTAGGACAACTGGACCTCAACAGGTCTGTAATCTCAATACTCTGGGAGTCTGAGGCAGGAAGACTGCATGTTCAAATCCACCTGGGCAACTTAGCGACTTGGTGAGACCCTGTTTCAAAATAAAAAATAAAAAATAATAGGCTGAAGATAATATATCAGCACAAGATCCTGGGCACCATCCTCAATATTATTTTTAAAAATCCTCATATATTAACTATAGGTTCTTTTCAGGTTCTGTCTTGACATAAAAATATCCTACCTTTCTGAAGACTGTTCCTCTTCTAGGAAAATTAAACCTATTAGTCTACAGAACACAAGCCCCGACACATAAAAAAGTCATGAGCAATAACTGAAATCTGAAGTTCTAAATTCTTCACAGCCATCGGCACCAAGCCATCTCTGCAGTTCCACTGCGGAACGCCAGGCTGCCTGCTGAGTCTCTTTCTGTCTCCATCTGCCTAAGACACTAACATCCTCGATAGAGGGACCGTTGCACTGTGCACCAAGTAGCTGCCACCCCTCAGTCGTAATTTAAGAATAAAAGTACAAGAATTGTAAACATGCAGTCCTTTCCCCACTTTACCATTCACTGATGTGGTTATCCCCGGGAAGCAAAGAGGGACATTAGGGATGGGGTAGAGGTTGCACCAAGAAGCCTTCAAATCAGGGAGGTACCAAGCTTATTGTGGGGTGATATCTAAGATGGTGCCTGCTGGAAATCCTGGGGGCGGCCACCTCAGGTGTTTACCAAGGAAGGTGATTGGGCCAAGCTGTTTACACCCTGCTGGACCATGCATGATCCCAATACTGTTGCTATGAGCACCCAGCGCCTGCCTGCATGGTCATCCGCTGATTGGCTTAATGCCCGCTTACGTAGACACCACGTCCAATCTCCTGCTCTCCCCTCCTTGCCATGTTCTCCCTCTACCCTATATAAGCTTCTGTACTTCCTGAATAAAGTGAGTTTCTGCTTCGACAGACTCCCGGCTGGGTCTGGTACTCTTGGGACAAGGGGACCCAGCCACGTGCTCACCTTTCCTCTCCTCCGGCCCTTGTGTGGTGTTAAGACCCCCACATCTGGCGCCCAACGTGGGGCTCACCAAACGGACCCAATGGAGGAGAGGCCAAGCGGTCTTTCAGGGTGAGTGACCCCAAAAATGGGTAGTGCAACTTCTAAGCAAAACAAGCCTGCGCTTAATGTGCTGAAATGCCTCCTTCGGAGCCGAGGCCTAGAAATTACAGCTGAACAGGTAGCTCAATTCTGGGGGGTTGTTCTGAGTATGGCCCCTTGGTCCTCCTCCGACAACCTCTTCGATTGGGACATCTGGTACCACATTCCTGAGCTGGCGCAGAGTGGGGAGACCTCACCCTCCCACTTGGTGCTACCGCCCCTCCCACCGAGAAGTCCTCTGACACCTCCCTCCCCGACCCTTTGCCATGCCCTGCCCTCCCTTCTGCCTTGGCAGGGGATTCAAAACCCTTCCCGAGCCCAGTGGCTGACACCCTGGCTTGCCCGGGGAAATCCTTGCCAGAGGCTCTTTCCCCGACACCAAACACTCCCTTCCTTTCCTCTGCTACTTTGCCTCATCATGTTCCCCAGCCCGCTCAGGCCTTTCCGGTAACGTTGCCCCTGGGGGCAACCAACCTGCCCATCGGTATCCTTGGGAACCGGCTGATCTCAAGGAACTAAAATAGGTGGTCACAAAGGATGGGCCTAACTCTCCTTGGGCTGAAACCGTCCTCCAGGGCCTTGCTCACCAACAATGCACCACCCAGGATTGGCGCTCCCTGTGCAGGGCTGCCCTGCCTGGTTCTCTCTTCATTAAGTGGTGTGCCTTCTTTAAGGAGGAATGTCATGCCCAAGTGGAGTGGAACCAAAACACCAATCTGGCCATTCCAATTACCTTTGGCATGTTATTGGGCACAAATGACCAATTTGCCACTGGCCCTCAGCCGGCTGCCATTCCGGTGCCTTACACTGATCAGATAAGGGCCCTAGGCCTGGCCGCTTGGAAAAAATTGGAGAAGGGGCCCCTAGAGGGCCCCATGGCTGGAATAACCCAGAAGCCTGGGGAGGATCTAGCCTCCTTCATAGATCGGGTTGGAAAGAGCCTCCAAAGGAAATTCCCTGTCGGCCTGCTCCGAGACCAATTTGTTAAACTTCTGGTCTGGGACGGCATGAATGCAGACCACAAGGTAGCGTGTACTGGTCTTAAAGATCGGTCAATGGAAAAGTGGATCATTGCGGCTAAGGATGTGGGAACACAGGCCTACCAGGCCCAATCCCTCACCATGGCATTGCAAGCTCAAACCCAGGCCTTAACCCAGGCTTTCTCACAGGCTCTTTCTCTAGGACCTGCCACAAGGCAGAAATCAAAGGCCTGCTTCAACTGCGGCCAAACAGGCCATTTCAAGGGGAATACCCTATGCCCCACCTGGCTCTGCCGGGTCCTTCACCCACGGCCACTTCCCGACCACCTAAAACTCCTGGCCCCCGTTGTATAAAGGGCTTTCATTGGCTCAAGGACTGTCGTTCAAAGTTTGACAGGGACAGGGAGGCAACCTCCAGCCCCGTTACCCCAAGGAGGTCCTCAAAGGCCTATTTGAGCCAACTGGACAGTGCCATTGATAAAAGGCCTTAGACCTAAAATGGATATCCGCATTAATGGTAAAAATTTCCATTGCCACATTAATACTGGGGCAGATAGGACAGCCCTCCGTAAAGAGGAGATCCCCTTCGGTTGGGAACTGAAGCCTGGCTAGCTCAGTAGGTAGAGCATGAGACTCTCCAATCCTGTCACCCCTTTTATGATTCAGGTCAGGACTTTGTTAAGCCAGAGGGAAGCTCCCATTTACTTACAACACCTTTCGGGTCATCAAAACCCTTCCCAGCTTCGTTTCCAGGACAACGCCTTGGCAGACGCCCTTGCCTCTCAGGACTTTCATGATCTGACCCACATCAATTGGTGGGGACTCCACCTCTGGTTCCCCCACGTCCCAACTGGAGAACTTAAAAAGATTATTCGGACTTGCAAGGAGTGCCAATGTTTTTTTCAGGTTCTGCCACTTCAGGAACCAGGGGTAAATCCTCGTGGACTAAAGCCCAACTGTCTATGGCGGACAGATGTCACTCATCATTCCCCCTTTGGAAAACTTAAATATGTGTTTGTCTCCATTGATACCTATTCCCATGCCTGCTGGGCTACTGCCCACTTGGGGGAAAAATCCAAACATGCCCAAAGCCATTTTTTACAATGTTTTTCCACCTTGGGGCTCCCTCTCCAGGTGAAGACGGATAATGGGCCCTGTTTTGTTAGCTCTAGTACTTCTTCCTTCTTCCAACGCTGGAAGATACAATGTGTGACCGGGATCCCCTACGATCCACAGGGACAAGCCCTTATTGAAAGGAATCACCAAAATCTTAAGAGGCAACTACAAAAACAGCATCAGGGGATAGCCTCTCCCCATCAACAGCTCCACAGGGCCTTATTCACACTTAATGTCCTTAATTCCTACGAAGAAGAATCTCTCCCCCGCTTTCAAAAACATTGGACTAATATAAAGACCCAATCCCTTCTCACGGTCAAATGGAAGGATCCCCTCATGGGCCAATGGAGTGGTCCCGACCACCTCCTAACGATGGGCTGTGGATTTGGATGTGTTTTCCCGATAGGAACCTAAAGTACCTCCCGCCAGCTGCTCTTCCCGGAGAGGGCGATTCCACCTCAATGGGGACAACACCACAAGGTGCTGTGGTTCCAGAGACGGCAGTCCCAGAGGGCGAAAAAGGCATCTCCATGACAAATGACCCTTTACTTAACGTGTTATGGCCCATTCCCCTTCTCTCTTCTCCTCAAAGCAAGCACCCTGCTCCTTTGTTGGACTCCACGGGACACCCACCTGTGCCTTCTGATGGGTAAGTACATCACCCCACCCTACGAATGGCCCTCCCTCGCATTTTTTCTGCTCTCTATTCTCCTGACACGATTGACAACTTTACATGGGTCCTCTCTGACATGGCTACAGGCCATACCATTGTAGATAATGATACCATGGGCCCCCGGACACCACCTACATTGCCTTCTTTTTCCTTTGACCTATGTGACTTACTGGGAGGCTCATTTAATAAGGATTATTCTGGCCAAACTGCTATTGATAATTATTCAGTTGGTTATGGGTGTCACGCTCCCTGCCTGCGAGCCTGACGTCTTCAGACCCAGTTTTACCTTTGTCCGGGAACGTCTGCATCAATCCTTGTTCTTGGCTTCTCCATGGTTGACCACTCTTATTTCTGCCCTGGCCAGACCATTGATATTACTTTTGATTGCTTTGTCATTTGGCCTGTGCCTTATTAACAAGTTTCTCTTGTTTGTCAGTTTGTCTTGATTCCATCCAGGTCCAACCGGTGTCCACCTTTGTCACTCTCCAGTCCTGCGGCCCTACCTTCAAGTGTCCATAAGTTTCTTAGAGCCCCTCCATCAATCTGGGTACCCCCTCCACCTGTTCGTTCCTTTGGCAGCTGGGATAGTAGCCAGTGACGGGTAAGATCCTCAGAGTGAGGACAACCTAAGACAGGTGCATCCCCGGGAGGATACCCCAGGCTTGGGGACAACAATGTCATGGCATGCACCGTGGCTCCCGGCCTAATGATGGGATCATGAACAGGGCTGAGAACAAAGATCTCAGCGGCTTTTATAAACAAAAGAGGGGGACCCTGTGGGGCGATATCTAAGATGGCACCTGCCGGAAATCCTGGGGGTGGCCACCTCGGGTGTTTACCAAGGAAGGTGATTGGGCCAAGCTGTTTCAGCCCTGGTGGACCATGCATGAGCCCAATACTGTTGCTATGAGCGCCCAGCGCCTGCCTGCATGGTCATCCGCTGATTGGCTTAATGCCCGCTTACGTAGACACCACGTCCAATCTCCTGCTCTCCCCTCCTTGCCGCGTTCTCCCTCTACCCTATGTAAGCTTCTGTACTTCCTGAATAAAGTGAGTTTCTGCTTTGACAGACTCCCGGCTGAGTCTGGTACTCTTGGGATGAGGGGGCCCAGCCGCGTGCTCACCTTTCCTCACCTCCGGCCCTTTTGTGGTAGTAAGACCCCCACAGCTTATGGGGATAGGACATCACCCATTGTTCCAACAAGAAACAAGGGCTGGAGAAATAGTATATTGTTTAGAGCGCCTGCCCAGCAAGTGTAAGACCCTGAGTTCAAAAGTAGGGGGTGGTGGTGCATATCTGAAATCTCGTCATTCAGGAGGCTGAAGCAGGAGGATTGTGTGATTTTTTGAGACAGGCCTGGGCCATGTAGTGAGTTCAGGACTCACCCGGACTGCAGAGGAAGACCCTGTTTTTAAAAAAAGGAGTGGAGGTGGGGAAGAGGAGTAATCAGGGAGATGCCACATCTGTAAGGCCTTAGAGCTTGGGGACTGCAGACTGAATGAAGATCAGCCCAGAGAGTCACAGTGCAGGAACGACAGTCAGGGTCTGTTGGCAAGCCCAAAGAGAATTATATCGCTTGTGCCCCCTGGGGGCCACTGGGATCCATGGAGGAGAGGGCACTGCGCGTATAATGAAGAGCACCCTGGACTTGAATGAGCTCTGAGTCACCTGGCTGCAGTACAGGAAGAGGCTCATCCACCGGGCCTACAAGCTGAAGGAACTCTGGCATCGTTGTCATCAGACACACGTTCCAAGGCTTTGGAAGTAGAGACCTCCAGTACAACAAACAGAATGATTGCTTCATTTGGTGGGAGGCATTGTTTGGTTGCTTGGCTTGATTTGGTGTTTTTATTTTCTTCTTTATTTTTAGTTGTTTTCCCCCCTTCTTTTTGTCTTAAGCTTCTGTTCCAAGGTTTTCTGTGGGTACAGTGAATGTATATCGCTCCTGCAATTGAATTGGATTTGTTTTCCTCTTCCTTTGTTCATTCTCCTCTCCTTCTTCCCTTACTCATACTTCTATTTCTGTTATTTGTTAATTTCTGAATTTCTCCCTCTCTTTATTAGCTCTTTATGCCCTTTTCAAAAAAAAAAAACTCCCTATAGATTCTAAAGACATACTATCCCCATTTTGCTCATAACTCCCCCTAATCCATCTCACTCTCGCACGCATTGTTTTTGTTTATCCGTTGTCCTTTGGCTGGTGTTGGAGTTCTGTCAGGCTTTTCTCTACCCTATAAATACTTTTCGGATTGCTTTTATACTCTCAAAGCTAGCAACCCCTAGCCTTAGTCTGTTCTCTATCTGCTACAACCACCCTTACTAATAATATTGTTAAGAATTAATAACACACAGCCAGACAGATAGACCAAATGGCATTCAATAATTGCATACCATTTGGCTAGAAATAAATCAGTAAATTTCTCCATATATTATCAAGAAAAATTTAGTGGCATCATGAACAAACTCTTCCAACATGCTATCAAACAATCTGTATAGAAACTTCCATTAGTACTACAGGTCAAACTTAGAAAGTTAGGAGGGTATCAATGTATAGTCAATGTCTGGTTAGCATAAGTATATAATTAGTAGGTACTAAGTAGAAAAAGAAATACAAAAATCTGCCACACTGTTAACGAGGGTACAGTGGGTGGAGCTTAATAAGGGTGGATAACTTCTGGTGATTTGGCTTAGCCCAGGTAAGCAATATCCAGACTGCTATATCCAGTAAAATTACCCTTCAAAATAGAGGCAAAAGTTAAACTTTTTCATGATAAAGAAAACCTGAAGAAATTCTTGATCACTAGACGGGTATTGCAAAAAACACTTAAAGGCATCTTATACAGAGATGGGGAGACCAAGAGCACCAGAGAGAAGGAAACAAGAAGTGAAGAATGAACTGAGGAGAGTGTAGATCAAACAATCAACACTGAGGCATTATAATAATGAAAGGCTAAATACCACATGGTTTCTCTGAGAAACCCAGAATACAGGCTGCTTATAGAATAACATGGGTGAGATATTGGGAGTCAAGGGGAGAAGGAGGGATGAGATGGGAGTGTCAAAAGGAGGAGGGGCAGGGATTGTCATGACATCACTATATATGTGCACAAAATTCCCAAGCTTAACGTAACCATTGTATATTGCATATGCATATATGGAAATATGTGTATATATGTATATACACATATGTGCATGCCAATTAAAATGGGACAAAGACAGAAGCAAGCAAACAAGCAAAATGGGGTGGGACTAAAGAAACTTACAAAAGGTGTTGAAGCGCGGAGCAAACAGCAGCAGGAGCCCATTACCACCACTTGGTCTGAAAGGGCAAAGGGAAGGAGGGGTAGAGAGTAGTAGGAAACGGAAGTATGATCACCCGGTAGGACCTGGCAGCGGAGGACTAAAGCCAGGGCCAGGGTGGGAGGGGGGTGAAGGGAGGGAGTAAATGGGTACGAGGAAGAGCAGGAGAGCAAACGTCCAGCCGCTTTGCTCTGATCTTCCTAACACCAGGTGCTTCCACTGGCCAAACTCACAAAAAGGTAAGAGACGTGGTGGTGAATGTCATCAGCCTCTGGGGTCACAGTTTTAGGTAAAAATGGAGAGACGATGGACTAAGAATGGCAGGGAGCCGATCGGGATCAATTAGCACAGATGCGTTGAGGAAGCAGAGAGAAGGAAACTGGAAAAAAAGCACGAACTGTTGTCTGTGGTTAATTTTTCTGTGGCTGCAGCCTTTGCCTCTGGGAGTCTATATTTCCTTCTCCATCATTTCATGGCAAACAGTCTTAGGACATTTGAAGAGCAGTGCCTTCTAAAGTTTTCCTGAGGTAGGGCCTGAGCTCCATTTCTTCTGCTGCTGCATGTTTTTCTCAGTAGACCAGGTGTCAGAGTTGAATAACACGTCACTAAGAGTCAAACATCTTTTCCTAAAATTGGCACATTATTTTTATAAGACAGGGTCTCCCTCTGCTGTCCAGGCTGTTTCTGAACTTACTATGTGTCCCAGGCCAGCCTTGAACACATGACAATCCTTCTGCTCAGCCTCCCAAGTGTGTGCCACTACACCTGGCTTTTAAAACTAATACATAATTCACATGACATTGATTCATCTTTTTTTTCAAGACAGGGTCTTTCTCTGTGATCCGGGATGATCTTGAACTCACTATGTAGCCCAGGCTGGCCTTGAACTCACAGCAATCCTCCTGCCTCAGCCTCCCAAGCGCTCAGATATAGGTGTGTTCCACCACACCCAGGTATTTTTTAAGGTGATGTTGGGGAATTGGACCCAGAGTCTTGTGCTTAGTAGGCAACTACTTTAACTACTGAGTTGTGCCCCAGCCTGATTGATCTTTTAAAAGTGTGCAATTATATATATAACCATAATGTGTATAACATCACCACTATCTAATTTTAGAATAGTTTTATCACAAGCCCCATACTCACTAGCAGTTACTTCCTCTTTCTTCCCTTATCCCTAGGCAGCTTCTTATCCAGTTTTTCTCTATACATTTGTCTAGTCTAGGCATTTCATATAAAGGAAATCAAACAACGCAGGGCTTTGTTACTGGCCTCCAGGCATCAGCTGGTAGGTGTTTGGCTGCTTCTGCTTTTCAGCTACTGTGAATAGAGGTGTGGTGCACATTCACATTCACACACACGTGCTTATGTACCATTGTGTTTCCAGATCTTTGTGAGTATACTCAGGAGTGGGACTGCTGGACCAAGTGGTGCTATGGTTTGGATCTGGAGTGACCCTCAGAAGCCTCATGGGAAAACTGTGGAGCCACGGGCTGTTGGGAGTAGAGGCCTCGCTGGCACGGTTGGATGTTTGGTTCTTGATCTGGAGGGATTATGTCAACTTGTTGAGATTGGAGGGTGCCAGGGGCAGAGCTCTCAGGTGTGTGTTGTTGACTTGTGGGCCAGGAAGTGAAGGAGGGGCACCCACCCTAGTTGAACTAAGTAAATGAACAAAGACAAAACGCTGTTACAGCTTCTTCCTGGAAAAGTTGGGGCCTTGCCCAAGTCTCCACACCTCAACGTGGTCCACTCGTTCGCTCCTGCCTCACTTGGCTTCCGTCTGGAGGGCTGTGAGCAGCTCTCCAGCCCCTGCCATGTGCCTTCACAGTTGCTGCTGCCCAGGAATGGACGGTGGGATACCTTCTGAAACCGTGAGCTAAACAAATCTTTCCTCCCTTAAGTTGTGAATGTTGGGTATTCTCTCACAGCAAGGAATAGGTAACTAAGACACATGGTAACTCTGTTTTTAACTTTTTGGATATCCCATTTTACACTTCAATTTGCAAGTTATGAGAGTTCCAGTTTCTTTCGTATTTTCAGCAACACTTTTTACTAACCATGTTTTTGTTTGTTATTATTCTTCTATTATCTTTTTGATAATGTACCCAGGTTTCTATCAAATTATTGTAATAGACAGGGCTCTGAGATATGACTGGAGTAAAGCTTTTGGAGTCAGTGTGTCAGAAGGATTGGGGTCAGGGTCGCACATAGCCTGGGTTAGCTGGCTTGGGACAACAGTGAAGTTTGTTGCTTTTGTATCTTCATCTTCCCACTTGGGATAAATGCAGAGGGATTCATGTTGGGAAGAGTTCCTAATATTCTCAATCATCTGTTTTAGGCCAGTGTTCTGGACCAGTGGATAATCTGAAGAGTCTCGTAAGTTGTCCACGCTTTTTTTCAGATACCGTTTAAGTGCTGGAAAAATTATGGTACCAGGAAGGTCAGGGAAGTCATGGGGAAGAAGAGGTAATAAATGTAGAAGTAGACATACTATTGGAGAAGAGGTAGATTTCTGCCAAATCCCTCAGTGGCTCTGCACTCAGGCTAGCCTAGCTGTCTGTGTGGTGTGTGGCAACAATCAGGGCTATTCTGTTAGGCCCAGGCTAACATGCACCATCAGACTGTGTGTGGTGAGTAGTTATTAGAAAGTTTTGAAATATTTCTTCAAAACTGGCATGCCATCTGGGTAATGAAGGGACAGGGAATGCAAAACAAAAGAAGTATGCCATGAGAGCCAGGTAGAGATAGTGAGAAAAGAAACATATAGGGTCATGAATGACCAACAATTGCAGCACTCTGGCAAGCTTCGGATGTTAGAAGGGTGTGGGAAAAGCTGGTGGGGAGGAAGTCTGCTGCTGTGAGTCCCAGGGTGTTTCAGTGGGCACAGCAGTTTCTTAGTTCCTGACCAGGTTTCCAGGGTGCCCAGTCACTAGATGGAGCATTATCAAAAGTATGTCCTTCAGGAGTAATGTTAGGCTGAGGCAGAAGTTTTTAGATGTTCCATGAAGACTTGGGGGGGGGTGGGGGGTGGCGCTGAGCCCTGGGCTCAGTTGTCTTTAATCAAGGACAGCAGCTGTCAGGAGAGTGAAGCCCCTGTGTCCTGCACTTCCTCTGTAGCCCTCTGGCACCGCTGGACATGCAAACAAAGCTGTTTGCACCTGGGATAGAAACATCTCATTTGACTTGAAAGAGGCCATCATGGGCTTGGGGGCCTAGCTCATTGGCTAAAGTACTTGCCTAACATGCACAAGGCCCTGGGTCCCAGGTCCCCCCCTAAAACATAAGGGTTAGCTGGGTGGGTGCCACACTCCCGTAACACCAGCACTTGGGAGGCTGAGGCAGGAGGATTGTCATGAGTTCAAGGTCAGCCTGGGCTCCACAGCAAAATCTTGTCTCCAAAAAAGGTTGTCATAGCCATACTCTCCTTCTCCCTTTTAATTAATCCTTTTCTTATTCTAGAGGTTATATTTTTAGAGGAGCTAGTCAAGCATTAGCTCATGTCGCAGCACAGTTAATTTCTGATAATAATACTGGTTGGCAGGCTAAGAGGATTTGTTTATTTATAATCTGTTTATAGATTAAATTTTTTCTTAGGTATAATTAAATGTGTGATCCAAATGAGGTTTGAATCTAATCACATATAGAAATTTCACTGTGGATAATTTAAAAATGATGCCTAGTCCCACTATATTGGTTTTCATATCTGTATGATTGCCAATATTCAATATTTAAATCTTCTAATATTATTTCCGTCTACTGCCTTTGTTTCATATATCGATCATATTCTTCATCTTAGTCCTTAAAGAGAGTCAAATAAAAAAGTCAAATACTCAAATTTGGCTTTAGAGTGGACGTTTATCCCTGCTGGCCAGTTTCTCAATTTGTGAAAGAATTCACTCCTTAAATAAAACAGGCATAGGGAAACAGGACCTGACTGGTAGAGAAGACGCAGAATTTAGAAGTGGCTTTTCTAGGAACTCATTACTCATTCTCTCTACTTCATGTCAAGTGTGTAATGCTGTTTCGGCATAGCTCTTAATAATAAGAATTCTTCCCCTTCCCAGGAAGCTCTGACTGTTCAGAAAGCAAACATTACCTTAGAAGGTTCAACCGGTGAGCGTGAGCAGACAGTGCAAATATTTCCATAGTACTCCAAGAAGGTTGAGCAAATTTGTTGTTGGTATTCCTGGAAAACTCTTTTTCCTAAGGTAGAGATTATTTACAGAACAAGTTGGCTTATATAATTAACCTTCAGGCTATTTATTGAAATGCTGTAACCCTCTCATGGTGAAATTATACATAGATATGATGAAGAGAAAATTAGAATAATTCTATCAGAACCCAGTTTTAATGCTTTCTCTCTGTCTCTCTCTCTCTTTCTTTCTTTCTTTCCTTCTTTTCCTTCCTTCCCTCCTTTTCCTTTTCTTTAGCAACTTCATTGAGATTTAATCCTTATACTATAAAAATCCTTTCTTTTTTCTTTTTGTTTTCTTTGCTACGCATGGGATTAAGCAAAGCACCTTCTGCATGGTATGCAAGTACTCTACCACTGAGCTACAACTCTGGCCAAGATTTTCTCTTTAAAGTGTACAAATTAGTGGAGTTTACTATATTCGCAGTTCTTTGTGTATGTTTTTAAAGTACCTTTTTTGATCTTCCCACATCTGGATCTATTTTTTCCTTTTTGGTGGTCCTGGGATTGAATCCATTGAGCCCATTTTCATTTTTGATTTTGAGATGGGGTCTTGCTAAGTTGCCCAGGCTGGGCTCAACCCTGGATTCCTCCTGCCTCAGCCTCTCAGAGTGTTGGGTTACAGACCTACACCATCAGACACAGCTCCTCATTTCTAGGTGAAGTCTTGAAACCCTTTACTTTTCTCGTGTTCTAAGAAGCCATGTGCTCATACAGGCCCAATTTATAACTATAAAGTGAACCCAAGAGAAGTATATTTTTAACTTGATTTTTTAAACTTAATTGAAAAATCATTCTTTCCTTTATAAAATCCATTACAAAGTTTCCTTTTGTTGAAATTGCCTATTTGGGGGAGGAATAGCTGGAGGAATAGCTCAACAGTAAAAGTGCTTGCCTAGCAAGCTCAAGGTCCTGAGTTTGATTCCCCAGCACCACAGAAAATGGGTGTGATGGTGCACACCTAGAATCCCATTGAGTTCAGGACCAGCCTGACTGCACAGCAAGACTCTGTCCCAAAAAAATCGGTAACATGAGCTGTGGCCATAATTTCTAGTGCACACTTCGAAGAGCTGGCTGTATTATGCTGTCAATCTGTCACCAGATAGAGTTATGCAGTGTCAATCACCCCACCATCCCACCGAGGTGCCTCACTGTAATAGTAATGACTCACATTGGCTTTCGTGGTTGTCTGTCAGGCACTTGATGTCTTCTTTGTTTTTATTTTATTTTAGTTTTGAGACAGGGTCTAGTTCTATGGTCCGGGCTGGTCCAAAACTGACCATATAACCCAGGATGGCTTTGAAATCATGACAATCTCCTGCCTCAGCCTCCCAAGTGCCAGGATTACAGGCATGTGCCACTATACCCAACTAAATTTTATGTGGTACTGGGGAGTTGAACCCAGGGCCTTGTGTATGCCAGGCAAGTGCTGGGAAGCCGGAGAGGTGAGAGTCTGCTGCAGATCTTGGCTGTTTGAAGAACAGTGGCAAAGACCAGAGACTAAAGAGCAGCCACTGAAGATCAGCAATGGGCACAAGCACAAGCGAGACAGGAGCGAATCTGTGATGAAGATCTGCACTGTGTAGCAAGTCGGCATCTGTAGTCAGTAGTGAAGGCGAGAGCTTTCCCAGAGGAGGAAGCTGTAACAGTCTTCCTTCTTCCTTTGATACCGTTGGAGTTCCAGCTGGACCTCCCACATCTGGGTCTAATCCAGGCTGGTTCTCAAATCCCAGTCTAGGCATGGTTCCCAAACCCTAATCCAAGTGTGGTTCCTGATTCCCTCAAGTTGACATAATCTCTTCAGTGGTCACATGCTCCAACAAGTGAGCTATGCCCCAGCCCTATGTAATATATCTTTACATATGCATTTTATCTATAGAGCTCAAATCCAAACCCAGATCTTCTAGAATTTTTCAGGTCTGACTCCAGAGCTCGGATTTTTAACCACCCTGTTAGGGTAGCAGATTTCATAAACTGCATTAAAGTATAAATGAAAGACATTAAAATTCAAATGCATTACTCATAGGATAATTCCTAAGATTCTCTCAGAGACTTTTTAAAATTATTTTGCAAAACATACATAATATAACATGTATTATTTTAACCATTTTTAAGTGTATAGTTCAGTGTTATTAAGAACATTTATATTATGTATTGTGGTTTGGATCTGGAATGTCCTCCAAAAGTCTGATGTATCTGGATGTTATAGATTGTCTATGGAACCATGTGCTGTTGGGAGATTGGGGCCTAGTCTGGAAGGGTGGATTATAGGTGTATAGGTCAGATTAGAGACATGTGTTGGGGCTTACCTCACCCTCCACCCCTGAAGGGTGGAACACAGAGGTTGGACCAGGGGCGGATCACTGGGACTGCCCGGAAGGATCTATAAGCTGCTTCCTGCCTTTCTTATATGACTAGACTTGACTTATCTTGACTTGGCTTTCTGTTAGCAATGCTGTAAGGAGCTGCCTCCATCTCTGCCTCTGCCAGGTGCTTCCACTGTTGCTGGCCACCTCTGAGTGGACTGTGACCTTCTGTAACTGTGAGCTAAAATAAACTTTTCCTCTCCTAATTTGTGGATGTCAGGGGTCTTGAGTCATTGTGATGAAAAAGTAACCAAGACTGTGCAACCACGGCAGCTATCCATCTCCAGAACTCTTTCCTTCTTACACTACTGAAACTCTATGTCCAGCAGGCAACAATTCCCCATTTTCCACACCCTATCCCCAAAACCACTATTCTATTTTCTGTTCTAATTGTGACTACTCTGTATACCTCATGCAAGTGGAATCATATGGCATGTCTTTTGATGACTGGTTTATTTCACATAGCATAATGTCTTCAGGGCTCATCAATGTTAAGAATATGTCAGAGTTTCATTCCCTCTTTTTTCCCCCCATTTTACTGATATGTATTAGTTCAAAATTTAAGGTTTACAACAAAGTTGAGAATTTTGTGCACATACATATCTTGTCAAGGTGACAAAGACTTTCCCACTTTCTTTTTGTCCCTCCCTCCCCGCCCTACCCTCCTGTTTCACTTTGTTTTTCATTTTAAGTTCCATAAGAGTTGCTGAATAATATTCCATTGTAAGTGTAAAGCATATTTTGCCTATTGATTCATCCATGGCACAGACACTCTCAGTGGCTTCTGTGTTTTAGTTACTATGAATAATTGCAGTAAATATTGGTAAAAAAAATCTCAAGACTTTGCTTTCAATTTTTTTGGAATATATATATAGACTTGAATCTGAAATGTCCTCTCATGTTTGAATGTTATGGATTATCTATGGGACTATGTGCTATTAGGAGATGTGGGCCTGGTCTGGATTATGGGCGTGTGGTGGATTATACATGTGTGGATTAGATTACAGGTATGTGGTAGATTATAGATAATTGGCACGTGTTGGATTAGGGCCTTAAACCTAGAAGGAGTGAAACACAGAGATTCTACGCAGAAGAAGGAGATCACTGGGAGAGGACCTGGAAAGGTATATGCTACTTCCGCCCTTCCTTCTGGGACTTGGCTTCCTGTTTGCCATGCCAAGAGGAGCTGCTGCCACCTCTGCCTCTGCCAGGTACTTTCACTGTTGCCAGCTGCCCATGAATGGACTGTGACCTTGAAATTGTGAGCTAAAATAATTCTTTCCTCTTTAAAGTTGTGGGAGTCAGGTATTCAGTCACAGCACAAAAGTAACTAAGATAATATACTCATAAATAGAATTGCTTAATGATATGATAAGTCAATTTTTAATTTATCCATTTCATCCAGTTAAATAATAGGAGGTATTACAGAAATAATACAGTGAATGTTTATACATGATTTTTGTCTTTTTTTGAGACAGAGTCTCGTTCTGTAGCCCAGGCTGGCCTATGGACTCAGGACAATCTGCCTGCCTCAGCCTCCCAAGTGCTGGGATGACAAGAGTGTGCGACCATGCCCAGCTTTATAAAGTGGTCCTGGGGAATCAAACTCGGAGCCTTGCGCTTGTAAGGCAATTACTTTAACCTCTGCACTATTCCTCCAGCCTGATTGTTTATGTTTTTAAAAATGTATTACAGATCACCATTAATCCCTCTTAAAATAGTCTCTCTTACTTGAACACACTAATCCCATCTCCTTGCACCTGTTGGAACAGCTGTGGAAGTCCTCCATTACGTGTGTCTGTAGTTGTGCTGTCATGGCGACCCTGATGGCATGAACTGGCTCAAACATGTACCTTCCATGGTTAGTTTGACTTTGGGGAAGAACCAGAAATCACACGGTGCCAGATGCTGAGCATAAAAAGTAGATGATAACACACTGTAATACTTTATGGCCTGCCTTTCTGTTAACTGGCTCTCAGGGGCAGCACTCACCACTTTTTTTTTTTTTTTTTTGAGACAGGCTCTTACTCTATAGCCTAGGCTAGCCTTGAACACACAGCAATCCCCCTGCCTCAGCCTCCCAACCTTGAATGAGTCCTACTTTCCTCTTTCTTTATTTTGTTTTGTTTTGCTTTGCTTTTTGAGGCAGGGTCTCTCACAGTGTAGCCCAGGCTGGCCTTGAACTCAAGCCATTCTTCCTACTTGAGCCTCTGGAGGGTTGGAATTGTAAGCATGCACCACCATGCCCAGCTAATCTTCATGTGGTACCAGGGATAATTTAACCCAGGGTCTTTTGCACATGCTTTAACCACGGAGCTACCCCCCAGCTTCTCTTCTTTTTTTTTGTAAACTTTGTAATTTTGTTCTTGTTGCTGAGAAGTGACATTTGAACTTGGTAATGTGTTAACCTCAGAAATTATATTCTTAGGAGATAATTTCAAATGTAAGAAAAGCTACATCCTGTATTACAATAATGTTGAAAATTATTTTAAAAAATAAAGATCAACAATAAAAATAATAAAATACACATCTCTGATGGAATTCAACATTGATATGAAAACAACTAGCATAGAGGCTGGAGGAATGGCTCAGTGGTTAAAGCACTTGTCCTAGCCAGGGCTAAGCCAAGCACTAAGTACCCAACTTCAATTCCCCAGAACCACATAAGCCAGGCATGGTGGTGCACACCTGTAATCCCAGCACTCAGGAGGCTGAGGCAGGAGGATTGCCATGAGTGCAAAACCTAACTGGGCTCTATAGTCAGTTCAGGACCAGCCTGGGCTGCAGAGCGAGGCCCTGTCTCAAAAAAGAAAACAATAACAAAAACAAAAATCTAGTATAAAGTTTATATAACAATATACACATAGTGCAATAGGGTTTTTTTTGTACTGGATATTGAGCCTAGGATCTTCATACTCAACTACATCCCCTGTCCCTATTCTCCCCAAGACCCTTTTTTTGACAGGCTTTCATCAGGTTTCTAAGTTGCCCAAGCTGGGCTCAAACTGGTGATCCTCCTGCCTCAGCCTTCCAGAATGCTGAGATTACAATAGGCCTGTGGCACTCTGCTTGGACCGAAGGCATCATTTATCGGGTGCTTACTATGTCCCAGGCCATGTATTAAGTATGTTATGGGTATTATTTCATTTCTGTCTCACAATAGTTCTGTGAAGCAGGTACTATTCTTATCGAAGACTATTTATTTATTTATAAAATGTTACCAGGGTTAAATTCAGAGCCTTTGCATTGAGCTGAATCTCCAACCCTTTTTTCTGAATTCCATTTTTCATTTTGAGACAGGATCCTGCTAATGTGCTAAGTTGTCCAAGCTAGGCTCAAACTTCTGTCCTCCTGCCTCAGCCTCCCAGAGCGCTGGATTACAGACACATACCACCACACCTGATTCTTTTCTTTATCTTTTAAAAGGTTTCTGCTACTATGACAAAATGCTTGAGTTAAAAATTCTTAGAGTGGAAAGATTTGTCTTGGCTCACATTTCCAGAGATATCAGTCCACGATTGTTCAGCTTAAGTTGCTCTGGGCTTGTGGTAAGGCAAGATGACATCACAGAATGCACGGTACAGCAAAGTTGCTCACCTTATGGCAGCCAAGAGAAGAGAGAGAGGGAGAAGGAGAAGGAGGCCGAGGGCATGAGAGAGATCCAGGTTTCCCAATGTCTCCTTTAAGGGCATTCTGCAATTATCTAACTTCCTTCTACTAAGCCCCACCCTCTAAAGGTTCTGCAACTTCCCAATAACACCACAGGCCAGCAACCGGGTCTTTTGCACATGGCTTTTGGAGAACCATGAAAATGCAAACCATACACATTGGTCAGGATTCTGGGAGAAGCAGAATTAATGAAAAAATTTTATAAGTATATAGAAATTTATTAGTGCTGCTTACAAGCCTTCAGAGTTCAAAATGGCCACTTGCACATACAAGGCCTGGAGGGTCCGGGGCTGCTCAGATGTGGTATGAAAGAACTCCAGCGCAGCCTGTGCTGAGGAACAACATCTCAAGGTGATGGTAGACACCTGAAGATGAGCAAATCTGCTGTGGACACTGGCAAAGCCATGACAGGAGTGAGTCAGTGTCTCAGATGCTGAGGAAGGGTGGAGATCTCCCTGGACCAGAAACTGCAATAATCTTCCATTTTCTTCCTTTATTTAGTTCAAGCTGCTTATCTATTGTTTGAAACATCCACACCCAGGGTGGTGTTTGTTGTGGTTAGGATCTGGAGTGTCCCCCAAAAGTCTCATGTATTTTAATGGAACCATGTGATGTTGGTGGATTGGGGTCTGGTCTGGAGGGGTGGATTACAGTTAAGTTAGGATTAACGGTGTGTAGTGGCCACACCTGGATGCAGGAGGGACTGGTTACTGGGCGGAGACCTGAAAGGATACATAAGCTGCACCTGC
>PVKB01007349.1:0-37378 GCA_004027205.1 Ctenodactylus gundi | reverse complement strand
AGTTGTTGCTGTAATAGGCCACACATTATATGAATCATACATATTTAGTAAAGTTGAAAATATGTGAGATGCCAAAATTGTAGCCATCACTCACAAATTTATAAATTATCCACAACTATGAACCATAACAGGAATACTTTTTGAAATCCTAGTGAGCACTTAGTGCTCCTCTCCTCTCCCCAGCGGTTGCCAGAGGGTGATGGGCAGAGGTCTCCCTTCTCGCTGAGTTCTTCCTGGTCTGTCTCCCCCATTGTGGGCAGAAGCAGTGAATGGGACAGGGGGTCGTGACTGCGATTAGGCTACCAATGAGCTGACTGCGAGTTGGTCAGATGGGAGATTATCCTGGGCGAGCCTGACCTTAAAAGCAGGTGACACAGAAGAGATACCCCAGTTGTGCCAGAAGACACATGTAGGAATCATCATAGCTGACATATAGACAATAAGTGTGTGCATACTAGACATAAACGTTAGTCATAGACATACGATATGGGTATATCAGAGATAGGACAAGGATGCATCAGAAATGTGTGTATCAAACACATAAACCTTACAAGTTAGACCTTGGAAGTGACATGTGTGTTAGATAGTTAAGCCTTAGAAGTTAGACCCTGGAAGTATATGAATGGACAATAGAGAATAAGGTGATGGAAGGTGAAAAAACCTGTAAGAACCTAGTGCTGCTCCAAGACCATGGGCAACCGTCACCCAAGGGAAAAGACTGCCACTCGACATCAGCAGTGGTCCTCCAGGAGACCACTTTTCCAGCCCTGAGGACCCTGCCCCCGCGTTCCCCAGCCGACTGAGGAGATGGACTGGGCTGTCAGCGCCCTCTCGTGCTTAATATTATACTAATAATATCATTAACATTGGTGTTGATAATAAAGATCGCTCTCTCGGTTATCCTTCGCCGCTCACGACACTAGCACATCCGGAGGAACTTGTAAAAGGACTGAAGGGAAGGAGGTTTCAACACCTACCAAGAAGCAAAACCATCAATTTAAATGTGTACTGTTGGCAATCAGGTTGAATGAATGCATTGTACAGAAATATCCAGATTTAGGGGAGGAAAGATTTATTTGAGCTCAGATTCAAACTCCAATAAAAAAAATGGATACAATGTGAAATGATCATTGTTTAGATATTTATTGGAGTACAGGCCTGTGCTTTTGAAAGTTCTCAGCCACAGCTCCCTCGGGTACCTCGGCTTCCCTGTTCTTTCCCTCCTGGGACGCTGGTAATGACGCCATGTGATACTGTTTCATGGTCCTGTGGCAGCCTGTGCTTTCTTTTTCTGCCCTGCCTGGGTTGTTTCTCTGGACCTGTCTCCTCCCTCAGATGGCCCACTGGATTCATCCTGTGTTCCTATTACTACTCTTCTGTTCTGCTTTTTATTTTTAGCATTCACACTTAATTTTTTTTCGTAGTTTTTGTCTTTGCTGAAAATACTCATCTGATCTTGTATGGTGTGTACTTTTTCCACTCAAGCCTTTAATATATCAGTCAAAGTTATTTCAAATTCTCTGGCAAACAGCTCCAACACTACCTTCCCATTTGTGTCGGGTTCTGCAGGCTCTGTTTCTTGGAAATTATTTTATATATTTTTGCTTTTTTCTATACTTAAACAGCTGCTGTTACCCCCCTACCGCAAGGAACAATGGTGCCTTTCTCCTGCATGGCCTGCCATGAAGGAAAAGTAGGGCTCCCTGGAGCCTTGGTGGGTCCCCTGACTGGGCCTGAGGTCCAGGTGGGAACATTGAAGGGCAGGTGCTCAAGGATCTGCCCAGCCTCAGGCTCTGTTCACACTGGTGCACTGATCCACTATATGGCGAATATGTGTTTCAGGCAATCTTTGTGCCCACCTCTCCCTGGCTCTCACTTGTTCTACGTTGGGAGGGTCGCTGTCCCCTCCACAACCTGCATCACCAGGGTGTTGCATGGATACTGTCCTGCGGTGAGGCAAAGGTACTGGTGCACGAAGGCTCCTGTGGTCCTCCATAGTTATGCCTGGGGGTGAGGAGTGAGAGCTAGCCCCTCAAATGGCTAGGCCGGGGCCAGGCCAGGGCTAGCCCCCCAAGGGTTAGGCCGAGTGCAGGTCAATGCTAGCCCCCAGGGTTATGTCGAGGCTTAACCCCCCAAAGGGCTAGGCCAACGACAGGGTGAGCCTCCCAAAGGGCTAGGCCAAGGCCAGGCCAGGGCTAGCCCCCAAAGGGTTAGGCCTAGTGTAGTTCAATGCTAGCCTCCCAGAGCTATGTCGACGCTTAACCCCCCAAAGTGCTAGGCCGAAGCTAGGCCAGGGCTAGGTCAAGGCTAACTCCCCAAGGCTAGGCCAAGGTCCGGCCAGGGTAGCCCCCCAAAGGACTAGGCCGAGGCCAGGCCAGGGAAAGGGGACGGCGAGCCCCCTGGCGGCTGGTCGCTGCGCAGCACTAGCATGAGCTAAGTCTCGGCTCCGAGGAGGTGCCTGGAGGGCGCGCGGGTGTGGCCTGGAGCGTGCCTGCCTATCTGGGTCCGGCCGTGGGCATGCCCTCAGGACGGAGCCGAGGCGGGGCCGATGTCTGAGGCCCGTGGACAGCAGCAGCGGGGCCGCGGGTTGTTGTTGCCGAGGCTTTGGGTGCAGCGCCCCTTGCCGTCGCTCGTGCGGGTCCCCTGTTTGCCGTCCTCGCCGCTCTGGAACCCGCGGGGAGACAGCTTAAAAGGGCCGCGCGACGCCCACCTGAAGCTGCACGGGAGCCAGAGTGGCAAGGCACAGGCGAGGGCCCTGGGGCCGCCCGCTGCTCTGGCCCGCCAGGGCCCGCGCCAGGCCAGACGGGGGTGAGTAAAGGTGACCCCACCCTTCACCAACTCAAGGGTGGAGGTGGGAAAAGACTTTTGTTTTGAGAGATGCCCCACTGGGCCAAATTAATGTCTATTGTTAATGTCTTGTTCAAAGAAAAAGAAGGAAATGATTTGGAGAACAGTAGTTACTGTCTAAAAAAAGTACCCTCCAGAAAGACTGGGTCAATCAGATAAACGCACATTTCTTAATAGGATCCTGGCTAAAATAATAATAATGACCCTGAGGACAGGGCTCAAATGCATGATCTCAGAGAGTTAATTATAAAGGGAGTCAAAAAGTCAGTCCCAGGGTTCCGAAATGTTGCTTAAATGCCCAATCCCCATAAGTAACATGAGGCTTCCATTTGATCAAAAATAAATAAATAAATAAAACAGGAGGTTTTTGCTACCAGATAATGGGAAAAATAAACACCTTGGGAGCTGGGATTCTCACAAATAACCTAAGAAAAGGGAGGGAGGGGAAGGAGGCTGGGAGCTCCTTGCTGCACCAGCAGGTGACCAGCACTTTTAGCAAGATCCCATCTCAAAATAAAAATAAAAAGCGGGCAGGGGACATAGCTCAAGGACAAAGCCCTGGGCCTGATTCCCAGTACAAAACAAAAACAAACAAAAATAGATTTTCCCTCCAGATATATATATATATACCAGTCATATTGGAGGAGGGATCCACCCTCCCCATTATGACCTCATCTCAGTTAATTATATCTACAGTGACCATATTTACAAATAAGATTAACTTCTGGGAAACTGGGAGTTAGGACTTCAACTTATCAAATTTTGGAGGACACAACCGAACCCAAATCAGATCGTGATAGTGGCTACATGAGCAGACGAAGAATGAGGAGACAGTCTGAAGAAACTCCAGTACGCCCGCGGTGGCCGTGATCCGAGGAGGAGGCCATGGCCAGCAGCTGTCCCACAGTGAGGCGGGGGAGGGTGGCTCCCGCTGAGATGGGGCTGATGACACATCCTGACGGAGCGGAGAAGCTGAAGATTCTGAGACTGAGACCTAAGTCCTTGGGCCAGTGGGCAAAGATACAGTTTAGAGCTAGGTGAAGGGATAAGTCACTGGAACAAAGGGAGGTGATGTTTCGCCTTGTTTCAACAAAGAGACAGTCACACAAGTGCAACACCGCTCTGGAGAAAACTGCCACTACTGTCCTTAAGATGGTGGGTTCTGCTGGGCCTGGTGGCACAGGTCTGCAATCCTGGCACTCTGGGAGACTGAGGCAGGAATATCACAATTTGGAGCACAGGGCTGGGGGAATAGCTCAGCAGTTAGAGTGCTTGCCTAGTAAGCTCAAGTCCCCAGGTTCGATTCTCCAGGACCACATAGCTGGCCACAGTGGCACATGCCTATAATCCTAGCACTTGGGAGGCTGAGGCAGGAGAATCGCAGTGTATCTGAGGCCAGCCTGGGTCACATGGTGAGCTCACGACAAACCTGGACACAGAGACCCTGACTCTAAAAACAAACAAGTAAGTTGGATGTCAATTTAGCAATTTAGCAAGATCCTGTCTCAAAATCAAAACGAAAAAATAGGCTGGAGATGTAGCTCAGTGTGAAGGCCCCGGGTTTAATCCCCAGTACAGAACAACAGCAATAAAGTCCACATAGCTCAATCTATGGCTCCCCTCACATGGAGCCAATCCTTAGTGCTATGCATGGTGACAGTCACATGGTCACACCGCCGCTGGACGCCAGCAGTTGCAGTTCACGCAGATCTCCTGGCATCCACACCACTAACACTCAACACTGTTGCACGCCTAGACAATCAGCCACATGTTGGCAAAACCCTGTCAAGCCCATACCGTGTCACCGGACACATATATACATACATTCACTGTGCCACAGATTCCTTACACCCAAGGCCACATACATGGTCACAACCACACACTAATAATAAGTTACATTCTGTGTTGTCACGTACAACCAGGGTCCTCAGGCACAGCCAGGTACTGACGCAGCCTGGCCAGGATTTTTCACCTAAACACCCACCTCAGCTCTGTCTCTGTCTCTCGGAGCCAGGAGGTAGTGGGCACAAACGCACTGAAGGACACGGGGCCTTCCAGAGAAGAATTTAAGGGACAGCAAAGTAACACCTGCCTTTAACTAAGTAACTAGTGCTCCCTGAAGCAACCGGTAGCTATCCACTCCCTAAAACTAGTCATGGTTAAGCACCTTAAGTAGCTAACAAAGGCAGTAAGGGTGGGGGCCTTAGCAACCGAAATGGTGCTCCCTTATTCATCCAGCCTAAAAACCCCAAGAGGCGGACCGGCCGGCGGCGACAGGGCCCGGGCGTGGCGCGACTGGGGACTCTGCCCGGCTTGGGCGGCGGCGCGGGGAGGGCGACGTGGAGCGGCCACGTGGAGCGGCGCGGAGGGCGGCGGCGGACAGCAGGCAGGCAGCGGGGCGCACGAAGCTGGAGCCGCAGCCCGCGCCGCCGCCGCAGCAGGTGGGTGGCCGCCCGGAGGCCGGATCCCGGGGGGCCGCGCCTCGCCCCCTGCCTTCCCCCGCCCCGCACCTGGGGCCGGGCTGGGGTCCTCGCCTCTGACCCCGCTGGGCAAGAGGTCGCCCCGAGCGGAGCGCCGGGAGGGGCCGGGGCGGGGAAACGCCCCCGCGGTCCTAGGGCCCCCACGCCCACGCTCCCCACGTGGGCTCTGCGGCCCAGCCGACGGGAGGTTGAGGTCGTGGCCCGCTGCGGGCGGCTGGGCGGAGGTGGCCCGGGTGTGCACACCTCTGGCCCAGGGCGCCGCTCCTTTGGTGGGGGGGGGGGGGTGGCTGGGCGCCAGAGGCACCGAGACACCAGGGGTCCATCCAAGAAGTGGGCTCAGCTCAGGTAACTTCCCGAAGTCAGGTGCCCCGGGGGCGCTGGGCTCCTATCCCTCCTGTCCTGGGTTCCTTCCAGTGGCCGTTTGACTGGGATGCCGTGTGAGACAGGAATGACACAGGTAAGAGTTCCTGCCACATCCTAGGGTCTCTGAAATACTCAAGGAGGGTCTGCTTCTGCCAGCCACTTCGCCTGCATTAGCTCATCGCACTCTCAAATTCTTGTGAAGTGGATATTGTTATCTTTGTTTTAAAAATTCAGAGAGGTGGAAACACCTGCACAGACCACACAGCAGTAGTACGGACAGGATTTGATCAGAGGTCTAACCTGCAGCCTCGGGTCTTCTCCCACACTGATGCAAGAGCTTGAACAAACCTGAAGCTGGATAATTTTAAATGTGTGTGTGTGTATGTGGCTGGTGAATTACATCACAACTGTTAACTAAGTTACCGTGGTTTTCATGCGTTTCTTAGGGTAGCTCTGTTCATGTACATTGTGACTACAGGAAATGCCTAGGAACTTTTATTTGACAAGCAGTGATTCAATGACTACTTTGTTTCTGTTTCTTTGTTCTGTAAATACTTAAACATGTGCAAGTGCCATGGAGTGGGAACCTGGCATCCTTTAAACAATGGCAGTAGGTTGCTTGTGTTAAAGATGTCACAGCTGGATGTGTTACTTAGGAGAATATTACACCATGCGATTACATAATTTTTGGGGATGGACTAAAACCCCACGCTAGGGTCACCAGGAGGGCCCAGGGTATTCCAGGTTGAAGATGGTACGCGACTGGCATGAACATCAAAATGTGAAAGTGGAAAGTATTTTAAGAAACTCCAGTACCTCTCTCTTTGAAGCCGGGTGTTAGTGCAATGACCAGGTGAGGACTCTGACTGAAATAGAAATGGGAGCCATTGAAGATTGCATAGCGGTGGCATTCTAGTAAGGAAGTTTTGTTCGATGTAGGAATGGAGAGAGTGCCAGAGGCAAGAACAGTCACAGGCTGCTATATAATGTTACTGATTTTATGTTTGATTTTTCCTTTTATTGTTTGTAGTGGAATGGAAGGACAAACTCTGGCTGCTAACATTCATGGTCTTAAACTATGTGGCAAAACCCCCAGTTTTGGTGTGTAATTGGGCTGGTAGCCAAAGATGGGTAAGATTTCTCTGCATTCAAGACAACCTAAGACAGGATGCATGCCATGCTGCATGTAGTCCAATGATGAGTAAGTTCTGACTGTAAGGGAACAACCTAAGACAGGCACAGTCTTGCACCAAACTTTACATTAAAAAATAAAAAAGGGGGAGATGTTGGGGCCCTCAGGGCCCGAGAGCCTCAGCATTGCAGACCTTGGCCACGTTCATTTCCACAAAGAAGCATTTCCTGTCTGGAATTTAAGTCAGGTGTTGTTCTGCTTGAAATTTACATCAGGTGTTGAACCACGGGACTGTTCTGTTAACCAGGGGGAAGGCTCAGGAGTATATAAAAAGGAAGGCTGTGGATAATAAAGCATCTTTTGCAGCGTCCCTGGCAAGAGTCCAGTTTTCTTCAATCCGCACTCCCCCTCTCGTGTTCTCATTGTGACCGAGCGGGCTCGGTCAGTAGTGGAACAACAGTATAGTAGGGGGTATTATGGAGCCCCGAGGACAGGGCAGAGAAGCAACAGTACAGTAGGAGGGCAGTATGGACCTCCAGGGACAAGACAGAAGAGCAAAAATGGTCAGGAGGGCAGCAGGAGGGACTTGTAGGTAAAGGGCAGAGAAGCAACGAGACAGTGAGGACCCCTGGTGACGGGGCAGGAGAGCAGCGAGACGGTAGGTGAGCGTTAGTGACCTCTGAGGAAAGTCCAGTGAAGCAAAGTGACTGTAGGGAGCAGTAGGGACCTCTGGAGACAGACCAGAAAACCAACTGACCCCTGGGGACAGGGAAGAGAAATAATGTGACCATAGGGCTATATATAGGCACCTCTTAGAAACAGGGCAGAGAATCAACAGGAGAGGTGTGGAGAAGTTGGAACTTCCGAGGACAGGACATAGTAGCAACGGGACAGTAGCACAGCAGTACGGAGCCCTGGGGAAAGGGCACAGTAAAATTCGGTCAGTAGGGAAGCAGTAGGGACCACCTCGGAGAGTGCAGAGAACAAACCCCATATTAGAGAGCAGTAGGGACATACGGGGGCCGGGCAGAAAAGCAACAGGACACTAGGGGGCAGTAGGGACCTCCGGAAAGGGCGTGGCTCGGCTTCAAGGCTGTGGTTGTACTGCTAGCTAGCGGGAACTTGAAGGAGAGGCTTAGAGCTAAGCTTTAGACTGAGTCTGGGTGCTCCCCTGTGTATTAGAGTGAGGCTGATGGCCCAGGATGTGCCTAGGAGTGGGGTGCCCGGGTGTGTGAGGCTGGATGGAGTGATTAACTCTTGGGGTTGATTTTCGGCCGTTGTAAAGGTATAAAAGGAGCCGAGGAGGGCAGTTGAGGCTGAAATCGGGGCTAGGCATGGGTTTCTCCCTCATTTTCTTTTTGGGGCCAGCTAGGGTGCTAGGGTTAGGGTTAGAAATGGAATCGGGCCTAGGGTTAGGGTTAGGGCTCCAGCTATAGCTAGGCTGACATTGATGCCCAGGTTGTGAAGGAGGTCCATGGTGAATGATCGGGTGGCAGTTGGCCTTCGGGTGAGGTTTATTGCAAGGCTTGGGTCAAGGGGCAGGTGTAGCCGCAGGCCTAGGACTGGCACGTCAGGCACTTCTGATGGCGTGGCTCGGCTTTAGGGGTGTGGATGTGCCGCTGGTTAGCGGGAATGTGAAGGAGATTCTTAGAACTAAGCTTCAGACTAGGTCCGGGACTTACCCTGTGTATTAGAGTGAGGCTGATGGCCCAGAATGTGCCTAATCCTGGGGTGCCCGGGTGTGTGAGACCAGATGGCGTGGTTAACTCTTGGGCTTCTTTTTCGCTTGTCATAACGGTAGAAAAGGAGTCTAGGAGGGCCATTGAGGCTGAAATCGGGTCTATGGATGGTTTTCTTCCTCGATTTCTTTTTGGGGCCAACTGAGGTGGTAGGGTTTGGGTTAGAAATGGAATTGGGCCTTGGGGTTAGTGTTAGGGCTCTGGGTATAGCTAGGCGGACTTTGATGCCCATATTGCGAAGCAGGATCAAGGTGAATGTTAGGGTGGTGCTTGGCGTTCGGGTCTGGTTTGTTGCAATGCTTGGGTCAAGGGACAGGTGTAGCAGCAGGCCTAGGACTGGCACGTCAATGACTTCGGTGGGTGTGGCTCGGCTCTAGGGCTGTGGATGTGCCGCTGGCTAGCGGGAACGTGTAGGAGAGGCTTAGAACTTAGTTTCAGACTAGGTCTGGGGGCTCCCCTGTGTATTAGAGTGAGGCAGAGGGCCCAGGATGTGCCTAGGCCTAGGGTGCCCTGTCGTGTGAGGCCAGAGGGCGTGTTTACCACTTGGGCTTTTTTTCGGCTGTCATACTGGTACAAAAGGAGCCGAGGAGGGCAGGCGAGGCTGAAATCGGGGCTAGGGATGGGTTTCTCCCCGTTTTCACTTCGGGGCCAGCTGGGGGGCTAGGGTTAGGATTAGAAATGAAATCGGCCTATGGTTAGGGTTAGGGTTCCGGCTATAGCTAGCGTGCTTTTGATGCCCAGATTGCGAAGCAGCTCCATGGTGAATTTTAGGACAGTCGTTGGCTTTCTGGTCATATTTATACCAAGGCTTGGGTTAAGGGGCAGGTGCAGCTGCAGTCCTAGGAAGGGCTTTGAGCACTTTGGAGGGCGTGGCTCGCCTTCAGGGCTGTGGACGCCCCGCTGCATAGCGGGAACGTGAAGGAGAGGCTTAGAACTAAGCTTCAGACTCGGTTCAGGGCCTCCCTTGTGGATTAGAGTGAGGCTGAGGGCGCGGGATTTGCCTAGGCCTGGGGTACCCGGGCATGTGAGGCTGAAGTTAGTGGTCAGCTCTTGGGCTTCTTTTTCGGCCCTCCTATGGGTAGAAAAAAAGCGGAGTAGGGCAGCGGCGGTTGGTGTTCGGGTCTGGTTTGTTACAAGGCTTGGGTCAAGGGGCAGGTGTAGCCGCAGGCCTAGGACTGGCACATCGGTGACTTTGGAGGTTGTGGCTCAGCTTTATGGCTGTGGATGTGCCTCTGGGTAGCGGGAACGTGAGGGAGAGGCTTCGAACGAAGCTTCAGACTAGGTCCGGGGGCTCCGCTTCGAACTAAGCTTCAGACTAGGTCCGGGGGCTCCGCTGTGTATTAGAGTGAGGCTGAGGGCCCGGGAGGTGCCTAGGCCTGGGTTGCCCTGTCGTTTGAGGCCAGAGGGCGTGGTTAGTTCTTGGGCTTCTTTTTGGCCGTCATAACAGTAGAAAAAGAGCCGAGGAGGGCTGGCGCGGCTGAAATCGGGGCTTGTGATGGGTTTCTCCCTCGTTTTCTTTTTGTGGCCAGCTGAGGTGGTAGGGTTAGTGTGAGATATGGAATCGGGTGTTGTGGTTAGTGTTAGGGTTCTGGGTATATCTAGGCCGACTTTGATGCCCAGATTGTGAAGCAGGATCAAGGTGAATGTGAGGGTGCCAGTTGGCGTTCGGGTCTGGTTTGTTGCAAGGCTTGGGTCAAGGGGCAGGTGCAGCAGCAGGCCTCTGACTGGTACGTCGGTGACTTTGGAGTGTGTGGTTCGGCTCCAGGGCTGTGGATGAGCAGCTGGCTAGTGGGAACATGTAGGAGAGGCTTAGAAGTTAGTTTCAGACTAGGTCTGGGGGCTTCCCTGTGTATTAGAGTGAGGCTAAGGGTCCGGGATGTGCCTAGCCCTGGGGTGCCCGGGCGTGTGAAGCTGGAGGTAGTGGTCAGCTCTTGGGCTTGTTTTTTGGCCGTACTAAGGGTAGAAAAAGAGCCAAGGAGGGCAGGCCAGGCTGAAATCGGCGCTAAGGATTGTTTTCTCCCTAGTTTTCTTTCTCGGCGAGCCAGGCGGCTAGCGTTAAGTTTGGAAATGGAATCAGGCTTAGGGTTTGGTATAGGGCTCCGGCTGTAGCTAGGCTGACTTTGATGCACACGTTGTGACACAGGTTCGTGTTGATTGTTAGGGCAGGGTTTGGCGTTTGGGTCTGTTTTATTGCACGGCTTGGGTCAAGGGGCAGGTGTAGCTGCAGGCTTAGGATTGGCACGTCGGTGACTTTGGAGGGTGTGGTTCGGCTCCAGGGCTGTAGATGTGCTACTGGCTAGCGGGAACGTGTAGGAGAGGCTTAGAATTTAGTTTCAGACTAAGTCCGGGGGCTCCACTGTGTATGAGAGTGAGGCAGAGGGCCCGGATTGTATATAGGCCTGGACTGCCCGGTCCTGTGAGGTCAGAGGGCATGGTTAGAACTTGCGCTTCTTTTTCGGCCGTCATACCGGTACAAAAGGAGCTGAGGAGGGCAGGCGAGGCTGAAATCGGGGCTAGGGAGGGGTTTCTCCCTAGTTTTCTTTTCGGGGCCACCTGGGGGACTAGGTTTAGGGTTAGAAATGAAATAGGGCCTACGGTTAGGGTTAGGGCTCCGGCTATAGCTAGACTGACTTTGATGCCCAGGTTGTGAAGCAGGTCCATATTGAATGTTCGGGCGGCGGTTGGCGTTCGAGACAGGTTTATTGTAAGGCTTGGGTCAAGGGGCACTTTTAGCTGCAGCCCTAGGAATGGCACTTTGAACACTTTAGAGGGCGTGGCTCGCATTCGGGGCTGTGGATGTGCCGCTGGGTAGCGGGAACATTAAGGAGAGGCTTAGAAGTAAGCTTCAGACTGGGTTCGGGTCCTACCCTGTGTATTAGAGTGAGGCGGAGGGCCCGGGATGTGCCTAGGCCTGGGGTACCCGGGCATGTGAGGCTGAAGTTAGTCGTCAGCTCTTGGGCTTTTTTTCGGCCATCCTGTGGGTAGATAAAAAGTGGAGGAGGGCAGCGGCAGTTGGGGTTCAGGTCTGGTTTGTTACAAGGCTTGGGTCAAGGGGCAGGTGTAGCCGCAGGCCTAGGACTGGCACGTTGGTGACGTTGGAGGGTGTGGTTCGGGTCCAGGGCTGTGGATGTGCCGCTGACTAGCGGGAACATGTAGGGGAGGCTTAGAACTTAGTTTCAGACTAGGTCCGGGGGCTCTTCTGTGTATTAGAGTGAGTCTGAGGGCCCCAGATGTGCCTAGACAATGGGTGCCCCCGTCGTGTGCGGCTGGAGGGCGTGGTTAGCACTTGAGCTTCTATTTCGGCCTTCATAAGGGTACAAAAGGAGCCGCGGAGGGCAGGCGAGGATGAAATCGGGGCTAGGGATGGGTTTCTCCCTAGTTTTCTTTTCGGCGCCTCCTGGGGGGTTCGAGTTAGGGTTAAAAATGAAATCGGGCCTAGGGTTAGGGTTAGGGCTCCGGCTATAGCTAGCGTGACTATGATGCCCGGGTTGAGAAGCAGGTCCATGGTGAATGTTAGGATGGCAGTTGGTGTTCGGGTCAGGTTTATTGCAAGGATTGGTTCAAGGGGCACGTGTAGCCGCAGCCCTAGGAAGGGCACATTGAACACTTTAGAAGGCGTGGCTCACGTTCGGGGCTGTGGACGTCCCGCTGGTTAGCGGGAACGTGAAGGAGAGGCTTAGAACTAAGCTTCGGACTGGGTTCGGGGCCTCCCCTCTGTATTAGTGTGAGGCAGAGGGCCTGGGATGTGCCTAGGCATGGGGTACCCGGGCATGTGAGGCTGAATTTAGTGGTCAGCTCCTGGGCTTGTTTTTTGTCCATCATATGGTAGAAAAAAAGGGGAGGTGGGTAGCGGCAGTTGGCATTCGGGTCTGGTTTCTTGCAAGACTTGTGTCACGGGGCTGGTGTAGCCGCAGGCCTAGCACTGGCACGTCGGTGCCTTGGGAGGCTGTATCTCGCATTTAGGGTTGTGGAGGTGCCGCTGCATAGTGGGAACGTGAAGGAGAGGCTTCGAACTAAGCTTCAGACTAGGTCTGGTGGCTCCCCTGTGTATTAGAGTAAGGCTAAGGGTCCTGGATATGCCTAAGCCTGGGGTGGCCATGAGTGTGAGGCCGGAGGGTGTGGTTAGCTCTTGGGGTTCATTTTCGGCCGTCATAACGGTAGAAAAAGAGTCGAGGGCAGGCGCGGATGAAATCGGGGCTAGTGATGGGTTTCTCCCTCGTTTTCTTTTCGGGGCCAGCTGAGGTGCTAGGGTTAGGGTTAGAAATGGAATCGGGCCTAGGCCGACTTTTATGCCCAGGTTGTGAAGGAGGTCCATGGTGAATGTTCGGGCGGCGGTTGGCGTTCTGGTCAGGTTTATTGCAAGGCTTGGGTAAGGGGCAGGTGTAGCCTCAGCCCCAGCAATGGCACTTTGAGCACTCCGGAGGGCCTGGCTCGCCTTCAGGGTTGGGGACGTCCCATTGCATAGCAGGAACGTGAAGGAGAGGCTTAGAAGTAAGCTTCAGACTGGGTTCAGGGCCTCCCCTGTGTATTAGAATGAGGCTGTAGGCCCGGGATATGCCTAGACCTAGGGTACCCGGGCATGTGAGGCTGAAGTTAGTGGTCAGCTCTTGGCCTTGTTTTTTGGCCATTCTATGAGTAGAAAAAAAGTGGAGGAGGGCAATGGTGGATGATGTTCGGGTCTGGTTTGTTACAGGGCTTGGGTCAAGGGGCAGCTGTAGCCGCAGCCGTATGACTGGCACGTCGGTGCCTTTGGAAGCTGTGGCTCAGCTTTAGGGCTGTGGATGTGCCCCTGGGTAGCGGGAACATGAAGGAGAGGCTTCGAAGTAAGCTTCAGACTATGTCCGGGGGCTCCCCTGTGTATTAGAGTGAGGTTAAGGGTCTGGGATGTGCCTAGGCCTGGGCTGCCCCATGTGTGAGGCCGGAGGGCGTGGTTAGCTCTTGGGCTTCATTTTCGGCCGTCATATCAGTAGAAAAAGAGCCGAGCAGGGCAGGCGTGGCTGAAATCGGGGTAGGGGTGGGTTTCTCCCTCGTATTCTTTTCGGGGCCAGCTGGTGTGCTAGGGTTAGGGTTAGAAATGGAATCGGGCCTAGTGTTAGGGTTAGGCCTCCAGCTATAGCTAGGCTGACTTTGATGCCCAGGTTGTGAAGGAGGTCCATGGTGAACGTTCATGCGGTGGTTGGCGTTCGGGTCAGGTTTATTGCAAGGCTTGGGTCAAGGGGCAGGTGTAGCCGTGGCCCTAGGACTGGCCCGTCGGGCACTTCTGATGGCGTGGATCCGCTTCAGGGCTGTGGATGTGCCGCTGGTGAGCGGGAACGTGAAGGAGATTCTTAGAACTAAGCTTCAGACTAGGTCAGGGGCCTCCACTGTGTATTAGAGTGAGGCAGAGGGCCCGGATTGTATCTAGGCCTGGACTGCCCGGTCCTGTGAGGCCGGAGGGCGTGGTTAGCACTTGGCTTCTTTTTTCGGCCATCATACCGGTACAAAATTTGCCGAGGAGGGCAGCCGAGGCTGAAATCGGGGCTAGGGAGGGGTTTCTCCCTAGTTTTCTTTTCAGAGCCACCTGGGGGATTAGGGTTACGGTTAGAAATGAAATCGGGCCTACGGTTGGGGTTAGGGGTCCGGCTATAGCTAGGCTGACTTTGATGCTTAGGTTGCGAAGCAGGTCCATGGTGAATGTTCAGGTGGTGGTTGGCGTTTGAGACAGGTTTTTTGCAAGGTTTGGGTCAAGGGGCACGTGTAGCTGCAGCCCTAGGAAGGGCACTGTGAGTACTTTGGAGGGCGTGGCTCGCCTTCATGGCTGTGGACGTCCAGATGGCTAGCGGGAACGTGAAGAAGAGGCTTAGAACTAAGCTTCAGATTGGGTTCGGGTCCTACCCTGTGTATTAGAGTGAGGCTGAGGGCCCGGGATGTGCCTAGGCCTGGGGTACCCGGGCATGTGAGGCTGAAGTTAGTGGTGAGCTCTTGGGCTTGTTTTTCGGGCGTCCTATGGAGAGAAAAAAAGAGGAGGAGGGCAACGGCCGTTGGCATTTGGGTCTGGTTTCTTATAAGGCTTGGGTCAAGGGTCAGGTGTAGCCGCAGGCCTAGGACTGGCACTTCGGGCACTTCTGATGGCCTGGCTCGGCTTCAGGGCTGTGGATGTGCCGCTGGTTAGCGGGAATGTGAAGGAGAATATAGAACTAAGCTTCAGACTAGGTCCAGGGGCCTACCCTCTCCATTAGAGTCAGGCTGATGGCCCGGAATGTGCCTAAGCCTCGGGTACCCGGGTGTGTGAGCCGGATGGCATGGTTAGCTCTTGGGCTTCTTTTTCGCCTGTCTTAACGGTAGAAAAGGAGCCGAGGTGGGCAGTTGAGGCGGAAATCAGGGCAAGTGATGGGTTTCTCCCTGTTTTTCTTTTGGGGGCCAGGTGAGGTGGTAGGGTTAGGGTTAGAAATGGAATCGGGCCTTGGGGTTAGTGTTAGGGCTCTGGCTATAGCTAGGCCGACCTTGATGCCCAGATTGCGACCCAGGATCAAGGTGAATGTAAGGGTGCCGGTTGGCGTTCGGGTCTGGTTTGTTGCAAGGCTTGGGTCAAGGGGCAGGTGTAGCTGTAGCCCTAGGACTGACCCGTCGGGCACTTCTGATGGCGTGGCTCCCCTTCAGGGCTGTGAATGTGCTGCTGGCTAGCGGGAACTTGAAGGAGATTCTTAGAACTAAGCTTCAGACTAGCTCCGGGGGCTCCCCAGTGTATTAGAGTGAGGCAAAGATCCGGGATGTGCGTAGGCCTGGGGTGCCCAGGCGTGTGAGGCCGGATGGCTTGGTTAGCTCTTGGGCTTATTTTTTGCCTGTCTAAATGGTAGAAAAGGAGCCAACGAGGGCAGTTGAGGGTGAAATCAGGGCTAGGGATGGGTTTCTCCCTCATTTTCTTTTGGGGACGAGCTGAAGTGGTAGGGTTTGGGTTAGAAATGCAATCGGGCCTTGGGGTTAGTATTAGGGCTCTGGCTATAGCTAGGCCGACTTTGATGCCCAGATTGCGAAGCAGCATCAAGGGGAATGTTGTGGTAGCCTTTGGCGTTCGGGTCTGGTTTGTTGCAAGGCTTGGATCAAGTGGCAGGTGTAGCCACAAGTCTAGGACTGGCACGTCCCTGACTTTTGAGGTTGTGTTTCGGCTCCAGGGGTTGGACGTGCCGCTGGCTAGCGGGAACGTGTAGGAGAGGCTTAGAACTTAGTTTCAGACTAGTTCCGGGGGCTCCAATGTGTATTAAGATTGAGGCTGAGGGCCCGGGATGTGCCTAGGCCTGGGGTGCCCGGTCGTGTGAGGCCGGAGGGCGTGGTTAGCTCTTGGGCGTCTTTTTTCGGCCGTAATAACAGTACAAATCAAGCCGAGGAGGGCAGGCATGGCTGAAATCGGGGCTAAGGATGGGTTTCTCCCTCGTTTTCTTTTTGGGGCCACCTGAGGTGCTAGGGTTAGGGTTAGAAATAGAATCGGGCCTTGGGGTTAGTGTTAGGGCTCTGGGTATAGGTAGGCCGACCTTGATGCCCAGATTGTGAAGCAGGATCAAGGTGAATGTTAGGGTGGCGGTTGGCGTTCGGGTCTGGTTTGTTGCAAGGCTTGGATCAAGGGGCAGGTGTAGCCGCAGGCCTAGGACTGGGCCCTTGGGCACTTCTGATGGCGTGGCTCCTCATCAGTGCTGTGGATATACTGCTGGATAGTGGATACGTGAAGGAGATTCTTAGAAAGAAGCTTCAGACTAAGTCCGGTGCCTACCCTGTGTATTACAGTGAGGCTGATGGCCCGGGATGTGCCTAGGCCTCAGGAACCCAGGTGTGTGCGGCCGATGGCGTGGTTAGCTCTTGGGCTTCTTTTTCTCCTGTCATAACGGTAGAAAAGGAGCCGAGGAGGGCAGTTGAGGCTGAAATCGGGGCTAGGGATGGGTTTGTCCCTCGTTTTCTTTTTGGGGCCAGCTGAGGTGCTAGGCTTAGGGTTAGAAATGGAATCGGGCTTTGAGGTTAGTGTTAGTGCTCGGGCTATAGCTAGGCCGACTTTGATGCCCTAATTGCTAAGCAGGATCAAGGTGAATGTTAGGGTGGCGGTTGGCGTTCGGGTCTGGTTTGTTGCAAGGCTTGGGTCAAGGGGCTCTTGTAGCCGTAGCCCTAGGATCGGCCCGTCGGGCACTTCTGATGGCGTGGCTCAGATTCAGGGCTGTGAATGTGCCGCTGGCTAGTGAGAACATGAAGGACATTCTTAGAACAAAGCTTCAGCCTAGGTCTGGGGTCTCCCCTGTGTATTAGAGTGATGCTAAGGGTGCGGGATTTGTGTAGGCCTGGGGTGCCCGGTTGTGTGAGGCCAGAGGGAGTGGTTAGCTCTTGGGCTTCTTTTTCGGCCGACATAACGGTACAGAAGGAGCTGAGAAGGGCAGGCGCGGCTGAATTTTGGGCTCGGTATGGGTTTCTCCCTCTTTTTCTTTTCGGGGCCACCTGTGGGGCTAGTGTTAGGGTAAGAAATGAAATCGGGCCTAGGGTTAGGGTTAGGGCTCCTGCTATAGCTAGCCTGACTTTGATGCCCAGGTTGCAAAGCAGGTCCATGGTGAATGTTATGGTGGCCGTTGGCGTTCGCCTCAGGTTTATTGCAAGGCTTGGGTCAAGGGGCAGGTGTAGCCGCAGCCCTAGGAAGGACACTTTGAACATTTTAGAGCGCATGGCTCGCTTTGGGGCTGTGGACATTTCGCTAGCTAGGCGAACGTGAAGGAGAGGCTTAGATCTAAGCTTCAGAGTGGGTTCGGGGCCTCCCCTATGTATTAGAGTGAGGCTGAGGGTCTGGGATGTGCCTAGGCCTGGGGTACCCGGGCATGTGAGGCTGAAGTTAGTGGTCAGCTCCTGGGCTTGTTTTTCGGCCATCCTATGGGTAGAAAAAAAGGGGAGTAGGGCAGCGGTGGTTTGCGTTCGGATCTGGTTTGTTACAAGGCTTGGGTCAAGGGGCAGGTGTAGCCGCAGGCCTAGGACTGGCACGTCGGTGCCTTTGGAGTCTGTGGCTCAGCTTTAAGGCTGTGGATGTGCCCCTGGGTAGCGGGATCTTGAAGGAGAGGCTTTGAACTAAGCTTCAGACTAGCTCCGGGATCTACCCTGTGGATTAGAGTGAGGCTGATGGCCCTGGGTGTGCCTAGCCCTGGGGTGCCCGGGTGTGTGAGGCCAGATGGCGTGGTTAGCTCTTGGGCTTCTGTTTCCCCTGTCATAATGGTAGAAAAGAAGCCGAGGAGGGCAGTTGAGGCTGAAATCGGGGCTAGGGATGCGTTTCTCCCTTGTTTTCTTTTGGAGAGCAGCTGTGGTGGTAGGGTTTGGTTTAGAAATGGAATCGGGCCTTGGGGTTTGGGTTAGGGCTCTGGGTATAGCTAGGCCGACTTTGATGCGCAGATTGCGAAGCAGGATCAAGGTGAATATTAGGTTGGCTATTGGCATTCGGGTCTGGATTGTTGCAAGGCTTGGGTCAGGGGGCAGGTGTAGCGGCCTGCCTAGGACTGGGATTTCGGTGACATTGGAGGGTGTGGTTCAGCTCCAGGGCTGTGGACGTGCCGTTGGCTAGTGGGAACGTGTAGGAGAGACTTAGAACTTAGTTTCAGACTAGGTCCTGGGGCTCTACTGTGTATTAGAGTGAGGTTGAGGGCCCGGGATGTGCCTAGGCCTGGGGTGCCCGGTCGTGTGAGGCCGGAGGGTGTAGGTAACTCTTGGGCTTCTATTTCGTCCATCATAAGGGTAGAAAAGGAGCCGAGGAAGGGAGGCGCGTCTAAAATCGGGGCTAGTGATGGGTTTTTCCCTCGTTTTCTTTTCGGGGCCAGCTGAGGTGCTAGGGTTAGGGTTAGAAATGGAATCGGGCCTAGGGTCAGGGTTAGGGCTCTGGCTATAGGTAAGCCGACTTTGATACCCAGGTTGTGAAGGAGGTCCATGGTGAATATTTGGGCGGCGGTTGGCGTTCGGGTCAGTTTTATTGCAAGGCTTGGGTCAAGGGGTAGGTGTAGCCGTGGTCCTAGGACTGGCCCGTCGGGCACTACTGATGGCTTGGCTCGGCATCAGGGCTATGGATGTGCCCCTGGCTAATGGGAACCTGAAGGAGATTCTTAGAACTAAGCTTCAGACTAAGTCCGGGACCTACCCTGTGTATTAGAGTGAGGCTGATGGCCCGGGATGTGCCTGGACCTGGGGTGCCCGGGTGTGTGAGGCCGCAGGGAGTGGTTAGCTCTTGGGCTTCTTTTTCGCTTGTCATAACGGTAGAAATGGAGCCAAGGAGGGCAGTTGAGGCTGAAATCGGGGCTAGGGATGGGTTTCTCCCTCGTTTTCTTTTTGGGGCTAGCTGAGGTTCTAGGGTTAGGGTGAGAAATGGAATCGGGCGTAGTGGTTAGTGTTAGGGCTCTGGGTATAGCTAGGCCCACTTTGATGCCCAGATTGCGAAGCAGGATCAATGTGAATGTTAGGGTGGCGGTTGGCATTCTGGTCTAGATTGTTGCAAGGCTTGGGTCAAGAGGCAGGTGTAGCCGCAAGCCTAGGATGGGCACATCAGTGACTTCGGAGGGTGTCGTTCGGCTCCAGGGCTGTGGATGTGCCGCTGGCTAGCGGGATTGTGTAGGAGAGGCTTAGAACTTAGTTTCAGACTAGGTCCGTGGGCTCCCCTGTGTATTAGAGTGAGGCTGAGCGCCCGGGATGTGGCTAGGCCTGTGGTACCCGGACTTGTAATGTTGAAGTTTGTTGTCAGCCCTTGGGCTTGTTTTTCGGCCGTCCTATCTGTAGAAAAAAAGGGGAGGAGGGCAGCAGCGGTTGGCGTTCGGGTCTGGTTTGTTACAAGGCTTGGGTCAAGGGGCAGGTGTCGCCACAGGCCTAGGACCGGCATGTCGAGCACTTCTGATGGCGTGACTCGGCTTCAGGGCTGTGGATGTGCCGCTGGTTAGCAGGAATGTGAAGGAGATTCTTAGAACGAACCTTCAGACTAGGTCCAGGGCCTACCCTGTGTATTAGAGTGAGGCTGACGGCCCGGGATCTGCCTAAACCTGGTGTGCCCGGGTGTGTGAGACCGGATGGCGTGGTTAGCTCTTGGGCTTCTTTTTTGCCTGTCATAACGGTAGAAAAAGAGTCTAGGAGGACCGTTGAGGCTGAAATCGGGGCTAGGGATGGTTTTCTCCGTCGATTTCTTTTTGGGGCCAGCTGAGGTGGTAGGGTTTGGTTTAGAAATTGAATCGGGCCTTGGGGTTAGCATTAGGGCTCTGAGTATAGCTAGGCCGACTTTGATGTCCAGATTGCGAAGCAGCCTCAAGGTGAATGTTAGGGTAGCCGTTGGCGTTCGGGTCTGGTTTGATGCAAGGCTTGGGTCAAGGGGCAGGTGTACCCGCAGGCCTCGAATTGGCACATCAGTGACTTTGGCGGGTGTGGTTCGGCTCCAGGGTGTGGATGTGCCACTGGCTAGTGGGAACGTGTAGGAGAGGCTTAGAACTTAGTTTTAGAGTCGGTCCAGGGGCTCCACTGTGTATTAAGAGTGAGGCTGTGGGCCCGGGATGTGCCTAGGCCTGGGGTGCCTGGTCGTGTGAGGCCAGAGGGCGTGGTTCGCTCTTGGGCTTCTTTTTCGGCCGTCATAACAGTACAAACAGAGCCGAGGAGGGCAGCCGAGGCTGAAATCGGGGCTAGCGATGGGTTTCTCCCTAGTTTTCTTTTCGGGGCCAACTGGGGAGCTAGGGTTATGGTTAGAAATGAAATCGGGCCTAGTGTTCAGGTTAGGCCTTCGGCTATAGCTAGGCTGACATTGATGCCCAGGTTGCGAAGAAGGTCCATGGTGAATGTTAGGGCGGCGGTTGGCGTTCGGCTCAGCTTTATTGCAAGGCTTGGTTAAAGAGGCAGGTGTAGTCATAGCCCTAGGAAGGGCACTTTCAGCACTGTGGAGGGCGTGGCTCCGCTTCAAGGCTGTGGATGTGCCGCTTGATAGTGGATACGTGAAGGAGATTCTTAGAACTATGCTCCAGACAAAGTCCAGGGCCTACCCTGTGTATTAGAGTGAGGCTTATGGCCCTGGATGTGCCTAGGCCTGGGGTGCCCGGGTGTGTGAGGCCGGAGGGCGTGGTTAGCCCTTGGGCTTCTTTTTGGCCTGTCATAACGGTGGAAAAGGAGCCGAGGAGGCTAGTTGAGGCTGAAATCGGGGCCAGGGATGGGTTTCTCCCTTGTTTTCTTTTGGGGACCAGCTGAGGTGGTAGAGTTAGGGTTAGAAATGGAATCGGGCCTTGGGGTTAGTGTTAGGGCTCTGAGTATAGCTAGGCGGACTTTGATGCCCAGATTGCAAAGCAGGATCAAGGTGAATGTTAGGGGGGTGCTTGCCGTAAAGGTCTGGTTTGTTTTAAGGCTTGGGTCAAGCACAGGTGTAGCCGTAGCACTAGGACGGGCCCTTCTGGCCCTTCTGTTGGCATGGCTCGGCTTCAGGGCTGTGAATGTGCCGCTGGCTAGCGGGCACCTGAAGGAGATTCTTAGAACTAAGCTTCATACTAAGCCCGGGGCCTACCCTGTGTATTAGAGTGAGGCTGTTGGCCCGGGATGGGCCTATGCCTCGGGAGCCCGGGTGTGTGAGGCCAGATGGCGTGGTTAGCTCTTGGGCTTCTTTTTCGCCTGTCATAATGGTAGAAAAGCAGCCGAGGAGGGCAGTTGAGGCTGAAATCCAGGCTAGGGATGGGTTTCTCCCTCGTTTTCTTTTTGGGGCCAGCAGAGGTGGTAGGGTTAGGGTTAGAAATGGTATCGGGTCTTGGGGTTAGTGTTTGGGTTCTAGCTATAGGTAGGCCGACTTTGATGCCAAGATTGTGAAGCAGGATCAAGGTGAATGTTAGGCTGGTGGTTGGCGTTGCGGTCTGGTTTGCTGCAAGGCTTGGGTCAAGGGGCAGGTGTAGCCGCAGTCCTAGTACTGGCACGTCGGGCACTTCTAATGGCGTGGCTCGGCTTTAGGGCTTCGGATGTGTGGCTGGTTAGTGGGAATGTGATGGAGATTCTTAGAACTATGCCTCAGACTAGGTCCGGGGCCTACCCTGTGTATTAGAGTGAGGCTGATATCCCGGGATGTGCCTAAGCCTTGGTTGCTCGGGTGTGTGAGACCAAAAGGCATGGTTAGTTCTTGGGCTTCATTTTCGGCCGACATAACTGTAGAAAAGGAGCCGAGTTGGGCAGGTGAGGCTGAAATCGGGGCTAGGAATGGGTTTCTCCCTCGTTTTCTTTTTGGGGCCAGCTGAGGTGGTAGGGTTAGGGTTAGAAATGGAATCGGGCCTTGGGGTTAGTGTTAGGGCTCTGGCTATAGCTAGGCCGACTTTGATGCCCAGATTGCGAAGCAGGATCAAGGTGAATGGTAGGGTGGTGGTTGGCATTCTAGTCTGGTTTGTTGGAAGGCTTGGGTCAAGGGGCAGGTGTAGCAGCAGGCCTAGGACTGGCACGTCGGTGACTTTGGAGGGTGTGCTTCGGCTCCAGGGCTGTGGATATGCCGCTGGCTAGCGGGAACGTGTAGGAGAGGCTTAGAACTTAGTTTCAGACCAGGTCTGGGGCCCCCGCTGTGTATTAGAGTGAGGTTGAGGGCCCGGGATGTGCCTAGGCCTTGGGTGCCTGGTTGTGTGAGGCCGGAGGGCGTGGTTCGCTCTTGGGCTTCTTTTTCGGCCGTCATAACAGTACAAACGGAGCCGAGGAGGGCAGGCGAGGCTGAAGTCGGGGCTAGGGATTGGTTTCTCGCTAGTTTTCTTTTCAGGGCCACCAGGGGGGTTAGGGTTAGGATTAGAAATGAAATCGGGCCTATGGTTAGGGTTAGGGGTCCGGCTATAGCTAGCCTGACTTTGATGCCCAGGTTGCGAAGCAGGATCAAGGTGAATGTTACGGTGGCGGTTGGCATTCGCGTCTGGTTTGTTGGAAGGCTTGGGTCAAGGGGCAGGTGTAGCGGCAGGCCTAGGACTGGCACGTCGGTGACTTTGGAGGGTGTGGTTCGGCTCCAAGGCTGTGGATGTGCCGCTGGATAGTGCAAACGTGTAGGAGAGGCTTACAACTTAGTTTCAGACTAGGTCCGGGGACTCCCCTGTGTATTAGAGTGAGGCTGAGGGCCTGGGATGTCCCTAGGCCTCTGGTGCCCGCTCATGTGAGGACGGAGGGCGTGTTTAGCTCTTAGGCTTCCATTTTGGCCGTCATAATAGTACAAACGGAGCTGATGAGGGCAGGCGAGGTTGAAATAGGGGCTAGGGATGGGTTTCTCACTAGTTTTCTATTCGGGGCCACCTGGGAGACTAGGGTTAGGGTTAGAAATGAAATCAGGCCTAGCGTTAGGGTTAGGGCTCCAGCTATAGCTTGGCTGACTTTGATGCCCAGGTTGCGGAGCAGGTCCATGGTGAATGTTAGGGCAGTGGTTGTCGTTCGGGTGAGGCTTATTGCAAGGCTTGGGTCAAGGGGCAGGTGTAGCCGCAGGCCTAGGACTGGCACATCGAGCCCTTCTGATGGCGTGGCTCAGCATCAGGGCTGTGGATGTGCCGCTGGTTAGCGGGAATGTGAAAGAGAA
The DNA here is from genome assembly GCA_004027205.1 of Ctenodactylus gundi. NCBI lineage: Eukaryota > Metazoa > Chordata > Mammalia > Rodentia > Ctenodactylidae > Ctenodactylus > Ctenodactylus gundi. Next base: position 14,299 of record PVKB01007349.1, on the reverse strand, counting down.
TTTAGAACTAAACTTAAGACTAGGTCCGAGGCCTTCCATGTCTATTAGAGTGAGGCTGATGGCCTGGGATGTGCCTAAGCCTGGGGTGCCCGGGTGTGTGAGGCCGGATGGCATGGTTAGCTCTAGGGATTTTTTTTTCGGCTGTCATAACCGTAGAAAAGGATCCAAGGTGGGCAGTTGAGGCTGAAATCGGGGCAAGGGATGGGTTTCTCCCTGTGTTTATATTGGGGGCTAGCTGAGGTGGTAGGGTTAGAGTTAGAAATGGAATTGGGCCTTGGCGTAAGTGTTAGGGTTCTTGTTATAGCTAGGCCGACTTTGATGCCCAGATTGCGAAGCAGGATCAAGGTGAATGTTAGGGGGGAGGGTGGCGTTCAGGTCTGGTTTGTTGTAAGGCTTGGGTCAAGGGGCAGGTGTAGCCGCAGGCCTCGAATTGGCACATCAGTGACTTTGGCGGGTGTGGTTCGGCTCCAGGGTGTGGATGTGCCGCTGGCTAGTGGGAACGTGTAGGAGAGGCTTAGAACGTAGTTTCAGACTAGGTCGGGGGCTCCCCTGTGTATTAGAGTGAGGCTGAGCGCCTGGGATCTGCCTAGGCCTGGGGTACCCGGACATGTAAGTCTGAAGTTAGTTGTCAGCTCTTGGGCTTTTTTTTCGAGTATCCTGTCGATAGAAAAAAAGTGGAGGAGGGCAGCGGCGGTTAGCGTTCGGGTCTGGTTTTTTACAAGGCTTGGGTCAAGGGGCAGGTGTAGCTGCAGGCCTAGGACTGGCAAGTCGGTGTCTTTGGAGGCTATGGCTCGGTTTTAGGGCTGTGGATGTGTCACTGGGTAGCAGGAACGTCAAGGAGAGGCTTGGACCTGAGCTTTAGACTAGATCCAGGGGCTCCCATGTGTATTAGAGTGAGGGTATGGGTACGTGATCTGCCTAGGACTGGGGTGCCCGGTTGTGTGAGGCCGGATGACGTGGTTAGCTCTTGGGCTTCTTTTTTGCCTGTCATATCGGTAGAAAAGGAGCCGAGGAGGGCAGTTGAATCTGAAATCAGGGCTAGGGATGGGTTTCTCCCTCATTTTCTTTTTGGCGCCAGCTGAGGTGGTAGGGTTAGGGTTATTAATGGAATCGGGCCTTGGGGTTAGTGTTAGGGTTCTTGTTATAGCTAGGCCGACTTTGATGCCCAGATTGCGAAGCAGGATCAAGGTGAATGTTAGGGGGGCGGGTGGCGTTCGGGTCTGGTTTGTTGTAAGGCTTGGGTCAAGGGGCAGGTGTAGCCGCAGGCCTAGGACTGCCACGTCGGTGCCTTTGGAGGGCGTGGCTCGAGTATAGGGCTGTGGATGTGCCGCTGGTTAGCGGGAACGAGAAGGAGAGGCTTCGAAGTAAGCTTCAGACTAGGTCCGGGTGCTCTCCTGTGTATTAGAATGAGGCTAAGGCTCCGGGATGTGCCTAGGCCTGGGGTGCCCGGGCATGTGAGGCCCAAGGGCGTGGTTAGGTATTGGGCTTCATTTTCGGCCGTCATAACTGTAGAAAAAGAGCCGAGGAGGGCAGGCGCGGCTGAAAGCGGGGCTAGGGATGGGTTTCTCCCTCGTGTTTTTTTCGGGGCTAGCTGGGGTGCTAGGGTTAGGGTTAGAAATGGAATCGGGCCTAGGGTTAGGGTTAGGGCTCTGGCTATAGCTAGGGCGACCTTGATGCCCAGATTGTGAAGCAGGATCAAGGTGAATGTTAGGGTGGCAGTTGGCGTTCGGGTCTAGTTTGCTGCAAGGATGGGTGAAGGGGCAGGTGTAGCCTCAGGCCTAGGACTGGCATGTTGTCCTTTGGAGGCTGGGGTTCGGATTCAGGGATGTAGATGTGCCGATGGTGAGCCGAAACCCGAAGGAGAGGGTTCGAAATAAACTTCAGACTAGGTCCGGGTCTCCCCTGTGTATTCAAGTGAGGCTAAGGGTCCGGGATGTGCCTAGGCCTGGGGTGCCCTGGTGTGTGAGGCCGGAGGGAGTGGTTAGCTCTTGGGCTTAATTTTCGGCCGTCATAACGGTAGAAAAAGAGCCAAGGAGGGCAGGCGCGGCTGAATTCGGGGCTAGGGATGGGTTTCTCCCTAGTTTTCTTTTTGGGGCCACCTGGGGTCTACGGTTAGGGTTACAAATGAAATCGGGCCTAGGGTTGGGGTTAGGGTTACAGCAGTAGTTAGGCCGACTTTGATGCCCAGGTTGCGAAGCAGGTCCCTGGTGAATGTTAGGGCTGCGGTTGGCGTTCGGGTCAGGTTTATTGCAAGGCTTGGGTCAAGGGGCAGGTGTAGCCGCAGCCCTAGGAAGGGCACTTTGAACACTTTGGAAGGCGTGGCTCGCCTTCAGGGCTGTGGAAGGCATAGCGGGATCGTTAAGGACAGGCTTAGAACTAAACTTCAGACTGGGTTCGGGGCCTCCCCTCTGTATTAGGGTGAGGCTGAGGGCCCGGGATGTGCCTAGGCCTGGGGAATCCGGACATGTGAGGCTGAAGTTAGTGGTCAGCTCTTGGGCTTGTTTTTCGGGCGTCCTATGGGTAGAAAAAAAGCGGAGGAGGGCAGCTGCGGTTGGCGTTCGGGTCTGGTTTGTTACAGGGCTTGGGTCAAGGGGCAGGTGTAGCCACAGGCCTAGGACTGGTACGTCGGGCACTTCTGATTGCGTGGCTCGGCTTCAGGGGTGTGGATGTGTCGCTGGCTAGAGGGAACGTGAAGGAGATTCTTAGACCTAAGCTTCAGACTAGGTCCGGGGCCTACCCTGTGTATTAGAGTGAGGCTGATGGCCTGGGATGTGCCTAAGCCTGGGGTGCCCGGGTGAGTGAGACCAGATGGCATGGTTAGCTCTTGGGCTTCATTTTCGGCCGTCATAAGAGGAGAAAAGGAGCCGAAGTGGGCAGTTTAGGCTGAAATCGGGGCTAGGGATGGGTTTCTCCCTCGTTTTCTTTTTGGGGCCAGCTGCGGTGGTAGGGTTAGTGTTAGAAATGGACTTGGGCCTCGGGGTTAGTGTTAGGGCTCTGGCTATAGCTAGGCCGACTTTGATGCCCAGATTGCGAAGCAGGATCAAGGTGAATGGTAGGGTGGTGGTTGGCATTCTAGTCTGGTTTGTTGCAAGGCTTGAGTCCAGCTGCAGGTGTAGCCATGGCCCTAGGATTGTCCCGTCGGGCACTAATGATGGCGTCGCTCAGATTCAGGGCTGTGGATGTGTCGCTAGCTAGCGGGAACGTGAAGGAGATTCTTATAACTAAGCTTCAGAGTAGGTCCGGGGGCTCCCCTGTGTATTAGAGTGAGCCTAATGGTCCAGGATGTGCCTAGGCCTTTTGTGCCCGGGCGTGTGAGGCCGGAGGGCATGGTTAGCTCTTGGGTTTCATTTTTGGCCATCATAACGGTAGTATAATAGCCGAGGAGGGCAGGCATGGCTGAATTTGGGGCTAGGGATGGATTTCTCGCTCGTTTTCTTTTCGGGGCCAGCTGGGGTGCTGGGGTTAGGGTTAGAAATGGACTCGGGCCTAGGGTTAGTGTTAGGGCTCCAGCTTTAGCTAGGCCGACTCTGATGCCCAGGTTGCGAAGCAGGATCAAGGTGAATGTTCAGGCGGCTGTTGGCGTTCGGGTCAGGTTTATTGCAAGGCTTGGGTCAAGGCGTAGGTGTCGACGTAGCCCTAGGACTGGCCCGTCGGGCACTTCTGATGGCGTGGCTCGGCATCAGGGCTGTGGATGTGCCGCTGGCTAGTTGGAACGCGAAGGACATTCTTAGAACTAAGCTTCAGACTATGTCCGGGGCCTACCCTGTGTATTAGAGTGAGTCTGATGGCCCCAGATGTGCCTAGGCCTGGGGTGCCTGGGTATGTGAGTCCGGATGGCATGGTTAGCTCTTGGGCTTCTTTTTCGCCTGTCATAATGGTAGAAAAGGAGCTGAGGAGGGTAGGTGAGGATGAAATCGGGGCTAGGGTTGGGTTTCTCCCTCGTTTTCTTTTGGGGACCAGCTGAGGTGGTAGGGTTTGGGTTAGAAATGGAATCGGGCCTTGGGGTTAGTGTTAGGGCTCTGGGTATAGCTAGGCCGACTTTGATGCCCAGATCTTGAAGCAGGATCAAGGTGAAAGTTAGGGTTGCAGTTGGCATTAGGGTCTGGTTTGTTGCAAGGCTTTGGTCAAGGGGTAGGTGTAGCCGCAGGCCTAGATTTGGCACGTCCGTGACTTTGGAGGGTGTGTTTTGGCTCCAGGGCTGTGCATGTGCCGCTGTCTAGCGGTAACGTGTAGGAGAGGCTTCGAACTAAGCTTCAGACGAGGTCCGGGTGCTCCCCTGTGTATTAGAGTGAGGTTAAGGGTCCGGGATGTGCCTAGCCCTGCGGTTCCTTGGAGTGTGAGCCCGGAGGGTGTGGATAGCTTTTGGGCTTCATTTTCGGCCGTCATAACAGTACAAAAAGAGCCGAGGAGGGCAGGCGCGGCTGAAATCGGGGCTAGGGATGGGTTTTTCCCTGGTTTTCTTTTCAGGGCCAGCTGGGGTACTACGGTTAGGGTTAGAAATGGAATTGGGCCTAGGGTTAGGGTGAGGGCTCCAGTTAGAGCTAGGCCGACTTTGATGCCCAGGTTGTGAACGAGGTCCATGGGGAATGTTCGGGCGGCGGTTGGAGTTCGGGTCAGGTTTATTGCAAGGCTTGGATCAAGGTTTATGTGTAGTCGTGGTCCTAGGACTGGCCCGTCGGGCACTTCAGATGGCATGGCTCCCATTCAGGGCTGTGTATGTGCCGCTCGGTAGTGGGAACGTTAAGGAGAGGCTTAGAACTAAGCTTCAGACTGGTTTCGGGGCCTCCCCTGTCGATTAGAGTGAGGCTGAGGGCCCGGGATGTGCCTAGGCCTGGGGTACCCGGGCAGGTGAGGCTGAAGTTAGTGGTCTGCTCTTGGGCTTGTTTTTTGGCCCTCCTATGGGTAGAAAAAAAGTGGAAGAGGGCAGCGCTGTTTGGCGTTCGGGTCTGGTTTGTTACAAGGCTTGGGTCAAGGGGCAGGTGTAGCCGCAGGCATAGGACTGGCACTTAGGTGCCTTTGAAAGTTGTGGCTCGGCTTCAGGGCTGTGGATGTGCCGCTGGCTAGCGTGAACGTGAAGGAGAGCCTGCGAAGTAAGCTTCAGACTAGGTCCGGGGGCTCCCCTGTTTATTAGAGTGAGGCTAAGGTTCTGGGATATGCTTAGGCTTTGCGTGCCTGGGCGTGTGAGGCCAGAGGGCGTGGTTAGCACTTGGGCTTCATTTTCTGCCGTCATAACATTAGAAAAAGAGCCGAGGACGGCCGGCGCGGCTGAAATCGGGGCTAGTGATTGGTTTCTCCCTCCTTTTCTTTTCGGGGCCACGTGGGGTGCTAGGTTTAGTGTTAGAAATGAAATCGGGCCTACGGTTAGGGTTAGGGCTCCGGTTATTGCTAGCCTGACTTTGATGCCCAGGTTGTGAAGCAGGTCCATGGTGAATGTTAGGGTGGTGGTTGGCGTTCGGGTCAGGTATATTGCAAGGCATGGGTCAAGGGGCAGGTGCTGCCGCAGCCCTAGGAATGGCACATTGAACACTTTAGAGGGCATGGCTCGTTTTCGGGACTGTGGTTGTGCCGCTGGATAGTGGGAATGTGAAGGAGAGGCTTAGAACTAAGGTTCAGACTGGTTTCAGGGCCTCCCCTGTGTATTAGAGTGAGGCTGATGGCCCGGGATGTGCCCAGGCCCAGGGTACCCGGGCATGTGAGGCTGGAGGGCGGGGTCTGATCTTGGGCTTCTTTTTAGTCTGTCATAACGGTAGAAAAGGAGCCAAGGAGGCCAGTTGAAGGTGAAATCGGGGTTAGGGTGGGGTTTGTCCCTCGTTTTCTCTTGGAGGCCAGCTGAGGTGGTAGAATTAGGGTTAGAAATGGAATCGGGCGTTGTGGTTAGTGTTCGGGCTCTGGGTATAGGTAGGCCGACTTTGATGCCCAGATTGCGAAGCAGGATCAAGGTCATAGTTAGGGTGGTGGTTGGTGTTCGGGTCTGGTTTGTTGCAAGGCTTGTGTCAAGGGGCAGGTGTAGCCGGAGCCCTAGGAATGGCACTTTGAACACTTTAGAGGGCGTGGCTCGCTTTCAGGGCTGTGGACGTGCCGCTGGATAGCGGGAATGTGAAGGAGAGGCTTAGAACTAGGTTTCAGACTGGGATCGGGGCCTTACCAGTGCATTAGAGTGAGGCTGAGGGCCCGGGATATGCCTAAGCCTGGGGTACCCGGGCATGTGCGGCTGAAGTTAGTAGTCAGCTCTTGGGCTTGTTTTTCGGCCGTCCTATGGGTAGAAAAAAAGCGGAGGAGGGCAGCGGCAGTTGGCGTTCGGGTCTTGATTTTTATAAGGCTTGGGTCAAAGGGCAGGTGTAGGTGCAGGCCTAGTACTGGCACGTCGGTCACTTCTGATGGCGTGGCTCGGCTTCAGGGCTGTGGATGTGCTGCTGGTTAGCGGGAATGTGAAGCAGTTACCTAGAACTAAGCTTCAGACTAAGTCCGGGGCCTACCCTGTGTATTGGAGTGAGGCTGTTGGCCCGCGATGTGCCTAGGCCTGCGGTGCCCGGGTGTGTGAGACCGGATGGCGTGGTTACCTCGTAGGCTTCATTTTCGGCCCTCATAACGGTAGAAAAGGAGCTGAGGTGGGCAGTTGAGACTGATAATGGGAGTACGGATGGGTTTCTCCCTCGTTTTTTGGGGGGGCCAGCTGAGGTGGTAGGGTTAGGATTAGAAATGGAATCGGGCTTTGTGGTAAGTGTTAGGGCTCCGGCTATAGCTAGGCCGACTTTGATGCCCAGATTGTGAAGCAGGATTAAGCTGAATGTTAGGGTGGCGGTTGGCATTCCGGTCTGATTTGTTGCAAGGCTTTGGTCAAGGGGCAGGTGTAGCCGCAGTCCTTGGACTGTCACGTTGGTGACTTTGGAGGGTGTGGTTCAGCTCCAGGGCTGTGGATGTGCCATTGGCTAGCGGGAACATGTAGGAGAGGCTTAAGACTTAGTTTCAGACTAGGTCCGGAGGCTCCCCTGTGTATTAGAGTGAGGCTTAGGGCCCGGGATGTGCCTAGGCCTGGGGTGCCCGGTCGTGTGAGGCTGGAGGGCATGGTTAGCTCTTGGGCTTCTATTTTGGCCGTCATAACGGTACAAAAGGAGCTGAGGAGGGCAGGCGAGGCTGAAATCCGGGCTAGGGATGGGTTTCTCCCTAGTTTTCTTTTCATAGCCACCTGGGGTGCTAGGGTTAGGGTTAGAAATGAATTCGGGCCTAGGGTTAGGGTTAGGCCTCCGGCTATAGCTAGCCTGAATTTGATGCCCAGGTTGTGATGCAGGTCCATGGTAAATGTTCGGGCAGTGGTTGGCGTTCTGGTCAGGTTTATTGCAAGGCTTGGGTCAAGGGGCACGTGTAGCCGCAGGCCTAGGACTGGCACGTCGGTGCTTTTGGAGGCTGTGGCTCGGATTTAGGGCTGTGGATGTGCCGCTGGGTAGTGAGAACGTGAAGGAGAGTCTTTGATCTAAGCCTCAGAATATGTCTGGGACCTACCCTGTGTATTAGAGTGATGCTGATGGCCCTGGATGTGCCTAACCCTGGGGTGCCCGGATGTGTGAGACCGGATGGCGTTGTTAGCTCTTGGGCTTCATTTTCGGCCATCATAACGGTAGAGAAGGAGCCGAGGTGGGCACTGGAGGCCGAAATCGGGCCAAGGGAAGGGTTTCTCCCTGTTTTTCTTTTGGGGCCAGCTGAGGTGGTAGGGTTACGGTTAGAAATGGAATCGGGCCTTGGGGTTAGTGTTAGGGCTCTGCCAGTAGCTAGGCCGACTTTGATGCCCAGATTTCGAAGCAGGATCAAGGTGAATGTTAGGGTGGCGTTTGGCGTTCGGGTCTGGTTTGTTGCAAGGTTTAGGTCAAGGGTTCGGTGTAGCCATGGCCCTAGGATTGGCCCGTCAGGCACTAATGATGGCGTCGCTCGGATTCAGGGCTGTGGATGTGCCGCTAGCTAGCGGGAACGTGAAGGAGATTCTTATAACTAAGCTTCAGACTAGGTCTGGGGGCTCCCCTGTGTATTAGAGTGAGGCCAAGGGTCCAGAGTATGCCTAGGCCTGGGGTGCCTGGGCGTGTGAGGCCGGAGGGAGTGGTTAGCTCTTGGGCTTCATTTTCAGCCGTCATAATGGTAGAAAAAGTGGCGAGGAGGGCAGGCACGGCTGAATTCAGGCCTAGGGATGGGTTTCTCCCTCATTTTTTTTCCGGGGCCAGCTGGGTTCCTAGGGTTACAGTTAGAAATGGAATCTTGCCTAGTGTTAGGGTTAGGGCTCCAGCTATAGCTAGGCCCACTTTGATGCCCAGATTGTGAAGCAGGATCAAGGTGAATGTTAGGGTGGCCTTTGGCGTTCGGGTCTGGTTTGTTGCAAGGCTTGGGTCAAGGGGCAGGTGTAGCCGCCGGCCTAGGACTGTCACGTCGGTTATTTTGGAGGGTGTGGTTCGGCTCCAGGGCTGTGGATGTGCCGCTGGCTAGCGGGAACGTGTAGGGGAGCCTTAGAACTTAGTTTCAGACTAGGTCCGGGGGCTCTCCTGTGTATTAAAGTGAGTCTGAGTGTCCCGGATGTGCCTAGGCCTGGGGTGCCCCGTCGTGTGAGGCTGGAGGGCGTGGTTAGCCCTGTGCTTCTGTTTCGGCCTTCATAACGGTACCAAAGGAGCCGTGGAGGGCAGGCGAGGCTGAACTCGGGGCTAGGGATGGGTTTCTCCCTAGTTTTGTTTTCGGGGCCTCCTCGGGGATTAGGGTTAGGGTTAGAAATGAATTCGAGCCTAGGTTTAGGGTTAGGGTTCTGGGAATAGCTAGCCTGACTATGATGCCCGGGTTGCGAAGTAGGTCCATGTTAGGGTGAATGTTAGGGCGCCAGTTGGCGTTTGGGTCAGGTTTATTGCAAGGTTATGTCAAGAGGCATGTGTAGCTGCAGCCCTAGGAAGGGCAAATTGAACACTTTAGAAGGCGTGGCTCACCTTCGGGGCTGAGGACATTCCGCTGGTTAGCAGGAACGTGAAGGAGAGGCTTAGAACTAATCTTCTGACTGTGTTCTGGGCCTCACCTGTGTATTAGTGTGAGGCAGAGGGCCCGGGATGTGCCTACGCCTGGAGTACCTGGGCATGTGAGGCTGAATTTAGTGGTCAGCTCTTGGGCTTGTTTTTCAGCCATCATATGGGTAGAAAAAAAGGGGAGGTGGGCCGCGGGGGTTGGCATTCGGGTCTGGTTTGTTGCAAGGCTTGGGTCACGGGGCTCTTTTAGCCACAGGCGTAGCACTGGCACGTTGGTGCCTTCGGAGGCTATGGCTCGGCTTTAGAGCTGTGGATGTGCCGCTGGGTAGTGGGAAAGTGAAGGAGAGGCTTCAAACTAAGCTTCAGACTGGGTTCGGGGGCTCCCCTGTCTATTATAGTGAGGCTAAGGGTGCGAGATGTGCCTAGGCCAGGGGTGCCTGGTTGTGTGAGGCCGGATGCCGTAGTTAGCTCTTGGGCTTCATTCTTGGCCTTCATAACAGTAGAAAAAGAGCCTAGGTGGGCCGGCATGGCTGAAATCAGCGTAGGGATGGATTTCTCCCTCGTATTCTTTTTGGGGCCAGCTGGTGTGCTAGGGTTATGGTTAGAAATGGAATTGGGCCTTGGGGTTAGGGTTAGGACTCTGGTTATAGCTAGGCCGACTTTGATGCGCAGATTGTGAAGCAGGATCAAGCTGAATATTAGGTTGGCTATTGGCATTCGGGTCTGGATTGTTGCAAGGCTTGGGTCAAGGGGCAGGTGTAGCGGCCTGCCTAGGACTGGGACGTTGGTGACTATGCAGGGTGTGGTTCGGCTCCACAGCTGTGGATGTGCCGTTGGCTAGTGGGAACGTGTAGGAGAGACTTAGAACTTAGTTTCAGACTAGGTCCGGGGGCTACACGGTGTATTAGAGTGAGGCTGAGGGCCCGGGATGTGCCTACGCCTTGCGTGCCCTGTCGTTTGAGGCCAGAGGGCGTAGTTAGCTCTTGGGCTTCTATTTCGTCCTTCATAACGGTACAAAAGGAGCCGAGGAAGGGAGGCGTGGCTAAAATCTGGGCTAGTGATGGGTTTGTCCCACGTTTTCTTTTTGGGGCCAGCTAAGGTGCTAGGGTTAGGGTTAGAAATGGAATCGGGCCTAGGGTCAGGGTTAGGGCTCCGGCTAAAGGTAGGCCGACTTTGATACCCAGGTTGTGAAGCAGGATCAAGGTGAATGTTCGGGCGGCGGTTGGCCGTCGGGTTAGGTTTGTTGGAAGGCTTGGGTCAAGGGGCAGGTGTAGGCGCAGTCCTAGGAAGGGTACTTTGAGCACTTTAGAGGGCGTGGCTCGCTTTCGGGGTTGTGGATGTGCCGCTGGATAGCGGGAACGTGAAGGAGAGGCTTAGAACTAAGCTTCAGACTGGGTTCGGGGCCTCCCCTGTGTATTAGAGTGAGGCTGATGGCCCGGGATGTGCCTAGACCTGGGGTACCTGGGCATTTGAGGCTGAAGTTCGTAGTCAGCTCTTGGGCCTGTTTTTCGGCCGTTCTATGGGTAGAAAAAATGCGGAGGAGGGCAATGGTGGATGATGTTCGGGTGTGGTTTGTTACAAGGCTTGGGTCAAGGGGCAGGTGTAGCCGCAGCCCTATGACTGGCACATCGGTGCATTTGGAGGCTGGGGCTCAGCTTTAGGGTTGTGGATGTGCCCCTGGGTAGCGGGAACATGAAGGTGAGGTTTCGAACTAAGCTTCCGACTATGTCCGGGGGCTCTCCTGTGTATTAGAGTGAGGCTAAAGGTCCGGGATGTGCCTAGGCCTGGGGTGCCCGGGCGTGTGAGGCCGGAGGGCGTGGTTAGCTCTTGGGCTTCATTTTCGCCCTTCATAACAGTAGAAAAAGAGCCGAGCAGGGCAGGCGTGGCTGAATTCGGGGCTAGGGATGGGTTTCACCCTAGTTTTCTTTTCAGGGCCAGCTGGGGTGCTAGTGTTAGGCTGAGAAATGGAATCGGCCATGGGGTTAGGGTTTGGGTTCTGGCTATAGCTAGGCCGACTTTGATGTCTACGTTGCGAAGCATGAGCATGGTGAATGTTAGGGCCTTGGTTGGTGTGCGGGTCAGGTTTTTTGCAAGGCTTGTGTCAAGGGGCAGGTGTTGCCACAGCCCTAGAACTGGCACGTCACTCCCTTTGGAGGGCATGGCTCGGCTTCAAGGCTGTGGATGTGCCACTGGCTAGCAGGAACGTGAAGGAGAGGCTCAGAACTTAGCTTCGTACTAGGTCTGTGGCCTCCCCTGTGTATTAGAGTGAGGCTGAGGGCCTATGATATGCCTAGGCCTGATGTGCCCGGGCTCATGAGGCTGGAGGTAGTGGTCATTTTTTGGGCTTGTTTTTTGGCCGTCCTAAGGGTAGAAAAAGAGCCAAGGAGGGCAGGCCAGGCTGAAATCGGCGCTAAGGATTGTTTTCTCCCTAGTTTTCTTTCTCGGCGAGCCAGGCGGCTAGCGTTAAGTTTGGAAATGGAATCAGGCTTAGGGTTTGGTATAAGTCTCCAGCTGTAGCTAGGCTGACTTTGATGCACACGTTGTGATGCAGGTTCGTGTTGATTGTTAGGGCAGGGTTTGGCGTTTGGGTCTGTTTTATTGCAAGGCTTGGGGAAAGGGGCAGTTGTAGGCACAGCGCTAGGACTGGTGCGTCCGGGACTTTGGAGGGCTTGTCTCGGCTTTAGGGCTGTGGGTGTGCCGCTGTCTAGCGGGAATGTGAAAGAGAGGGTTAGAAGTAAACTTCAGACTAGGTCGGGGGTATCACCTGTGTAATCGAGTGAGGCATAGGGCCCGGCATGTGGCTGGGCCTTTGGTGCATGGGCATGTGAGGCTGGAAGTCATGGTCAGCTCTTGGAGAAGTGTTTCGGTCATCCTAGGTGGAGTAAAAGAGCCGAGGAGGGCAGGCCAGGCTGAAATCAAAGCTTGGAATGGGTTTCTCCCTAGTTTCTCTTCAGGGCCAGCTGGGGGGCTAGCTTTAGTGTTAGAACTGGAATCGGTCCTAAGGTTAGGAGTAGGTCTCCGGGTGTAGCTAGTCCAACTCTGACGCCCAGGTTGCGATGCAGGTCCACGGTGAATGTTAGAGCGAGGTTTTCTGTTCTTCTCAGCTATATTTCAAGGCTTGGGGAAAGGGGCAGGTGTAGCCGCAGCGCTAGGACTGGCGCGTCCGGCACTTTAGAGGACGTGGCTCGGCTTCAGGGCTGTGGATGTGCTGCTGGCTAGCGGGAAAGTGAAGGCGAGGTGTAGAAGTAAGATTCAGAGTAGGTCCGGATGCTCCCCTGCATATTAGAGTGAGGCCGAGGGCCCGGCATATGGCTAGGCCTGGGGTGCCTGATTGTGTGAGGCTGGAGGTCGTTGTCAGGTCCTGGGCTCGTGTTTCGACTGACCTAATGGTAGAAAGAGAGCCGAGGAAGGCAAGGCAGGCTGAATTCGGGGTTGGGATGGGTTTCTCCCTAGTTTTCTTTTCGTGGCCAGCTGGGGGTCTAAGGTGAGGGTTGGAAATGGAATTGGGCCTAGTGTTAGGGTTAGGGCTCCGGGTATAGCTAGGCCAAGTTTGATGCCCAGGTTGCGATGCAGATCCATGGGGAATGTTAGGGTGGCCGTTGGCGTTCGGGTCAGGTTCACTGAATGGCTTGGGGAAAGGGGCAGTTAAACCAGTATCTAAGTATAATTTTGTTAACTATTCAAAAAAATTTCAAAAGCCTTATCTTCTCAGTTTTGATTAAACCTATATATTAGTTTTCAATTTTTTTTAAAGGCAAATCTATCTTCTTTACTTTCTCAAAGTGAAAGCAATTATGTTGTGTGAAATAGTAATATGTGAAAAATGTAATATCAAGGAAGATGCTCAGCAAGTTGCTACTGAAAATGTCATTAGTCAAATGAATTTATATTATCTCTTATCATGTTTTGTATTACTACCGGATTTTAGGAGATACTTGTAGCAACATATATTTATGTGACTTATAATTTATTTGCTTTTAAGTGACTTGAGTGCTGACCGTCCACTGAATCTCAAATCAAATTGGTCTTTTTTTTTTTTTTTTTTGTAGAGGATAAGGAGGTTGAAGCTGTTGTAGGCATGCTGGTGGAGACATCATCACTCTGGCGTCCTGTTCTGATGAAGGAGATGGGAAGTTGGTGTCATGAGCTGCTCCGAAACGGTGAGTTAAAGCCCCAGGCGTAGGGTGAGTGTTAGGACTGAGGTTAGCATTAGTGTAAGGATTATTGTCAGGGTTATTACAAGGGGTTGGGACAGTGTTAGGGTTAATGTTGGGGCTAGGGCTAGGGTTAGAGTTGGGCATTGGTTTAGGGCTAAGGTTAGGGCAATGGCTAGGTTTAGTGTTATGGACAGTGATAGGACTAGGGTCAGTGTTAGCATTCGGTTTATGCTTAGAGGGAAGTCTTGGGCGCCAGCTTAGATATCATCACACACAGTAGGGACCCCTGGGGATAGGACAGGGAAACAACAGGACTGTAGGCAGCAGTGGGGACATCTGGGGACAGGGCAGGGAAGCAAAGGGACAGTAAGTGAGCACTATGGACCTCCAGGGACAGGGCGGAGCAGCAATAGGACAGTAGGACAGCGTTAAAGACAACCAGGCACAGGGCAGAGAAGCAACTGGGTGTTAGGTGAGCAGAGGGGACCTTTGGCGACAGGGCAGATTAGCAATTGGACAGTATGGAGCATTAGGGACACCCGGTTATAGGGCAGAGGAGCAATGGGAATGTACGAGGCAGGAGGGACCTCCTGGGACAGGGTAGAGATGCAACAGGACAGTAGGGGGCAGGAGAGATGTCCGTGGATGGAGCATAGAAGCAAGGGGAGAGTAGGGGAGCTGTAGGGAGCCCCAGAGACAGGGCAGAGAAGCTATGGGACAGTAGGGAGCATTAAGGACTGGGCAGAGGAGCATTGGCACGGTAGGGGTAAGTAGGGACCTCTAAGGAAAATACAGAGAAGCTATAGGAGAGTAGAGGGGCAGTAGGGACCTCCAGGGACAGGACAGAGAAGCTACGGAACATTAGGGGCCAGTAGCGACCTCTAGGGACAGGAAAGAGGATCAAAGGGATCGTAGGGGGGCTGTAGGGATCTCCAGGGATAGGGCAGAGGAGCAAGTGGAAAATAGGGGAGCAGTAGAGTCCCCCAAGGACAGGAGAGCAGCAACGGGACAGTAGAAGCCAGTAGGGACCCACAAGGACAGGGCAGAGTAGGAAGGGGACAGTAGGAAAGTATTAGGGAACTCCAAGGATAGTGCAGAGAAGAAACGGGAGAGTTCAGAGCAGTAGGGACCTCCAGGGACAAGGCCGAAAAGCAG